>JANHGO010004344.1:0-25211 GCA_024606505.1 Aquila spilogaster | reverse complement strand
GAAGGTAGATTTAGATTAGATATAAGGAAGAAGTTCTTGCTGCGCGGGGCGGGTCCGCGTGCCGGCACCGCCGGGGGACGGCGCTCCCGGAGCTGCCCCGGACCGCCCGGTGCTCCGCGGCCCTTCGGGGCGGTGTAACGGATTGGAGCCCGGGAGCGCTCGGAACGGCGGCGTTGGGGCGATGCGGCGCGCCCGAGAGCGGGCGGTGCTCGGCCGTCCGATCGATCCGCTGCTGCCGCTGTCTGTCGGCTTTGCTTTGTGTTCGCCCTGCTGCTCTGTTCCCGGCCGGGCGAGGGAAAGGCACGCGAGGTCTTTACCTGCGCTTGGCGTTCGTGTGCATCATTTGTTTCACGGAGAGTGCCGTCGCCGTCTGCTGGATAATTGCGGAAGAGAATTGCAGACTTGTACAAGCGACAACGAATTGGTGCGAGCGTTGCTCTAATTTGCTGTTGAATCGCAGCCAAATGCAGTTTGGGGAAGAGAATGCCATAACGCCGACGTCAGGGGAAGGGATCCGGCGCTGTCCTCGTTGAAATGCAGTCCGAAAAGCTGCGGTGTGGGCAGCGGGCTGCGGGGCCGCCTGGCTTCGGGATGCGCCGTTTGCCTCGCGGTGCCGGCAGCCCCGCTGCAGTGCAGCAGTTCCCGGGCTGGCTCTCGGCAGAGGCCGCGCTGAGCGCTGCGGTCACGATGGGGCTCTATGGGCGGCTCTGCGTGTGCTCGGCCTCGGGCACTGCTTTGCATCCCGCTAAGGAGCAGCAGTGTGTGACCCCCCCCCAACCCCCCTCCCCGGTGCAGGAGGGTCCGGGTGCTGCTCTCATGCTTCATCCTGAGGGCCCTGTAAGGATCGAGACAGCTGCAGGCTGAGCCTGACGCCCTTTGTGTAAGCTATTTCATGAGCAGTGCTGTCAGGCTTGGGCTACATTGTTACAGCATCTCCATGTTTTCTATATATCCTTCCGGTACTCCTTTGTAAGAGCTGGAGCAGCGGTGTCTGTGGCGTGGAGGAGCCCTCAGAAAAGGTGTGAAAATCCTCCGAGATGGAGAAATGAGACGACTTCTTCACAAGGCCGACCTTTGCTTTTGCTCCGAGATAGCCCCTCCTGGCAGTGCAGCGGGAGCGCGTGTTGCTCTGTTTGTTCATTTCATCTTGTTTGTGGCAAACACGCCTTGCTTCTTCCCCGACAACAACGGCCCATTCTCCTCGGGGTCATTCTGCATGTGTGGGAAAAGCACGGTGCCGGGTGTCTTGGGGCCGTGCCAGCGCTCGCACTGCCTTCCCACCCCACCCCTCTCCTTTGCCCTCGGTGCACAGCCATGGCAGCTCAAAGCCAGAGGACGTGCGAGGGCTCTCAGCCGTCCGTCCGCACTCAGTGGGGCATGGGCAGCGGTGACACCTCCAAATCTGCTTCTAATACACGGGCTCTCGCGACGCCCCGGCCTTGCAGGCTTTGGGCTGGGGACCCTACAGCTGCGTGTGCCGCGTGGCTCTGTGTTTAACATGGAGGCTCGGCTGCCGCGACCGAAAATCGCGTTTTGCAGCGCTCATTTCCTGGCCTGAGACAAATGTGAAGCGTGGTGTAACTGCGTGATAAAACCACAGGTGACGAGAAGAGGAGCGCGCAGGAAATGACTCGCAGGGTAAATGCCTCCTCTGAGCCGGAGCAGTTTAACTCTGACTGTTTATTTTTCTTTTCCATCTGGATCGCGCTTATATTTGGGGCTGAGGAGAAGATTTGTTCTTAATGAGAGCCCACACACCCACCCACGCTTCCTGGAGAGAGCAGCGTTCAGACCGTCTTGCAGCACGCAGGTTGAGGGCTGTGTGTTACAGATACCCGTGCTGGCTCTCCATCCGCAGGAAGGATGCTGTCTGCAGGTCCTGTCCTCCCATCTCTCCTCCACCGGGACAGTGTGCTGCCTTCCCGGGGAGGGAGCGGCCCCACACACGTCTTTGCGTGGGTGAAAGCTGCTCAGGAAGGTCTGGAGGCACAGTGCTGGCGTTGGGCGAACATCTCGGCAGGAAGAATTGAGCTGGTACACAAAATATGGCTGTGGGGAGACATATTTACACGTGGCAGGGCTGTAAATACGGTTAACGGCTTAAATCTATTTGGATCTTCACATCTGGGCGAGAAAAGCTGCACCAGCAAACCAGCAGCAGCACAAGGAATGGTGCTCTGACAGCCCGCCGGAGTAACGCAGTCCCTGGGGACGCTTTCCTAGCCTGAAACACTGTGTAGTTAGCAAAGAAAAGCAGCACTTGGTCCCTGCAAACAGGCTTATTTACGCTAAAGCAGGGTTTTGAAGGAATAAATTGAGAATTATACCCCTATAAACAGTTACCTTATGGCTGCAGTGTCTCTCGTGAGCCGATGATGTGCCTAAACAGCCAGAGGGGAATTTTCTGCCTTTGGATCCAGAAGAGGTTATTAAGAAAGAAGGCTTTGATCTGGAAACACCTTTCTGGGGGCTGCAGATCCATGGGGTCGTGGCACTGCCCGGCCATGCAGACGCTGCAGACATCCCCCGTGTGCTTCCTTCGGCAGTCTCCACATCTCCTGGTGCTCATGGCCATTCTGTGAATGTGAGCAGGCTCGGGTTTGCAGCCTGGGGGGGGGTGGGGGTACTGCTGCGTTTGGCAGCTCAGAGGCTGCATTCACTGCTGCTGTGCGCTGCAGCGCTGAGCTGTGCAGGGGCCGTGTTCGGGCTGTTCAGTTACCAGATGGAGGTACAGATTTTCTCACTGTTGCTAGCTTGCTTCTGTAATCAGAGCTGTAATGTGAATTGTAATAGGCTCATATGAGGAGGCATCGTTAATACCTTCCTTTGCCGTGGGGATTCTTTTTGCTTTCAGCATAAGGTGAGAACTTGAGTCTCTCAGTCATTTCTCAGGAAACGAATGTTTTTCCACCTCTGTTTCGGTCGTGTTTGGGTATTGAACGCTTTGCACAGTTCAATATTTTTCTGACGTGGCTTCCATCTCGTATAAGGCAGATGGGATGTTTTATGTGTGCTGTCCGGGTTTGTTTTGGAGAAGGGCAGCAGGCACTGGGAAGATTTACAATGTATGTGCAAATCTGTGTAGCTGGCTGTACCTGGGAGGTCTTCAGGGTATGGACAGAGAAGTGTTATTTTGCATGAAAATGACACCAACTGTGTGTTTCTCCTTGCATTTCAGGGTGAAGGCTGTCGTACCGTGCCCCTTTCTGGACACGTAGGATTTGACAGTTTGCCTGACCAGCTGGTTAATAAGTCAGTTAATCATGGGTTTTGTTTCAACATCCTGTGTGTGGGTGAGTATTTCCATCTGGGGAAGTTTGTTGCTGAAAAGGGCTGCTCTGCAGCTGGGTGTAGCTGATAGGTAACGGAGTTAACAAAGTAGCTTTGATTTCAACTTCCATCCCTCTGTTCTGTCTAAGTAACGTGATTTACTGGTGCCCTGGGGAATCCCTGCTGGGGTTGTGGAGTATGGCTTTCCACCAAGCAGTGAACCACAGGAATAAAATGCCTAAAATCCCACGCTTTTATTGTGATCTTTATTTGCCTAGCATGATTCAATTCCATATTTCTAAAAGCAGATAGGTACTCATGCCAGAGAACTTTGTTCTGAGGTCTTGAGTGGTTAGATATTGAGCTATTACTATAATTATTTTAACAGAATACCAGTCGTGTTCCTCTTAAAGCACTGAAAGCTGTTTTTTTCCCCCTCCCTTCAGTACATACTTGAATTAAAATAGTGCCTGGCCACGCCGTGGCTGGTGGTGGGATTGTTTGTGCTGCCATGTGTCACGTGTCTCAGCTGGGGCCTGGCCTTGCAGTGTCTGTGGATCTTCCCCAGGAGATGATCCCAAATGGCCCCTCCTCAGAGACACTCCTGCTGACGTTGGTGTAATCCTGTTTGGTTTTGGTACTGTGGTTCGCTAAGGTGGGTAAGGGATTGAGGAGCGTTTGACTGTGCTGATGTCTCTGGGAGCAGGAATTTGTAGTGTGGCTGTGGCTGTTTGCAGTAAGCCCTGTGTGCAGGGCTCCCAGCAGTGCCTGGCATGACAGGAGGAGCACACATCTCAGCTGGGGTCAGCCCCACATCCACACCGACGCTACCGGTCCTGTTCTGTGGGACATCTGGCGCGGGGTGCCAACCCGGGGACAGGGTCCTGTGTGCCCCGGGCAGGGTTAAGTCTGAGGTGAGAGGAGCGGAGTGTGGAGAGAGCCCTGCTAAGTGGAGCTGAGAGAAAAGCCTTCCCTGACAAGGGCAGTCCCGTGAGATGGTAAACTTTGCTGACAAGTAGAGGTCACTGTCAGGCGGAGTCAGTGGGTGGTTTGTACTGCACGGGAAGGAGATGTGACCTCGTGAAACTCTCATGTCCCAGAGCCTGAAGTTTGACAGTATTTCCTTTTGCACACGCGGAGCTGCTGTTTTAATACAAGTTATAGGTGCAGCAGCGGACGGCTCCTGTGGTTAAAGGTTCCCCTTGATGTGTGGAAAGCAGTTGAACACCTCTGCTTTCCTCTTTGCAGAACAGCGTTGGAATGCAGTAACTGCTCATCCCTCTGAATAACAAGGACCCACCAAGATCGATATGCATTAGTTATTAACGTCAGTCTTTTATGAATAGCAGCAACACAGGCACGGTCGAGCCTGAAATAAAGAAGCTTTATAGAAACATGTAATAAGTCCCTTAGAAAAAGATCTGCAAATGTTTAGTTGAGAAACTCGAGCTTTAACGTGGCTTAGCAGAACCTCTCTGAACTTGTGGTAACAACGTGGAACTCTTAAAAAGAAAGCAAACGGTCCCAGAATCCGTCTGTCATTTAGACTGTTGGGTCTCACTTGTGCAGCAGGAGTTTGGGGTGAAAAACTGAAAGAACAGAAAGCAGATGAGGCTCGAGGCCAAGAAAACAGCAGATAGGTGAACTGACGACAAAGGCCACTGAATGTGACAGCAAGGCACTTCGGTGCTCCCCATTTCTCAGCAGTGTGTGGTGTTCATCGGAGGAAAAATCCAATGGCAGTTTTACTGTGCGCCACGCTGGAGCTGAGCCACTGGTTCCTCCAGCTCCCGGTGGAGGAGCCAAGGAAAGCTGCAGAAATGGCTCTCAGCAGCACGTCCAGATTAGAGCAGTTTTTAGCTGTTCTCCTGCTGAAAGCTGTCTCCTCTGTCAGACGAGAGCCAAAGATAGAGCAACCGAGCAAAGCTCTCAGAGAAGTTAGGGGTTGTGGATGGTTCCTCTGATGTTTTTCAGCATTGCCATTTTCTTCCTAAAGCTTCAATGTTGAAATGTCCGTCGTGTTAGTTCAGCACAAAGGCCGGGGAAGTCTTTGATGGCCGAGACATTCTGTGCTGGCCGCGTTGCCCTGTGAGATGGTGGAAAGAGAGAGGAGCAGCAGGCTGAGGTTTTCATTTGGTAAACTTTCTCAGTTTGGGCCAGAGTAGATTGTAGCCGTATTAGACTAGCATCCCATTGTAAGGAGGAGTTTCCCCATTCCTCCCTCCCAGGATTTGCAAGGGATTTGTCCCAAGCAGCCTACTCAGTGCAATGAGAAATCGCTGTTTTGCTGGAGAAATACCTTCTCATTTCCCAGGGGTGCGCTGAGGACTCTTACAAAGAACGATCCCTGTTTCTCTCCTTCCTTCCTTTGCATATTCAGTAGCTCCCAAACCAGACCCAGCAGTTTCTGGCTTATTACTTCCCAGCATGGATTGGTTTTGCGGTCAGTGGTGCAACCAGCTGAGTACAGGGTTTCTCCAGCTGAGGAGCCACAGGTCGGTGGGGCAGGTGGCAGCAGCATGGCTGGGAGGCCGCAGGGTCTTCTGTGGCTCTTCAGCATCATTTGTCGACCCGTGTTCCTCCCCCTGCCCCCGGCAGCCCGGCTTTGCCTCACCATTCCGCCTGTCAGATGAGAAGAACTATTTTTTGCTCTCCATGAGAGACAGCCTTATCAGGCTGCTCCGCCTCAGGGCTCGTCCTGACAAACCTGCTACATTGGATTAGCTCCCGTTTCTTCACATGAAAGGGCTGTGCACACATAGACGTTTCCTTTAAGATGACATTATTTGATATCTGGAGCCGTGGTTGTCAATCTGGGGAAGGGCAAATGCTGCTCTCTCTTGAATGGACTGTGCAGGGGTTCAACTGTACAGTGCTTTTGAACAGCTGAGTGCTCTGAGGGCTCTTCTGTGCTCCTGGAGAGCAGGCTGAGGGTGATACAACGGGAGCTCTGAAGCCCAGAGTGAGGTGGAAGGGCAGCAAGCAGCTGTTTGTTGGGTCACCTTACACATGCTGGGGAAAGCAGACTGAATCACCAGACTCAAAGAAAGCAAAGAGGTTCGGCTTTTGCGGTTGTGTTTAGCTTGCAGGGTGCTTTGGCAGCGGTGGTGCCCCATGTCCAGTGCCTGGCTGCCCTAAAATCCGCCCCATGCTGAAAGGCACAGTGCTGCTGCGTTTCAATGGCTGTCAGAGCTTTCTGGCGCAGTTAACGATAAAGGTCACCATTCCTACCTTGTGTGTCCTCAGCACTTTGCCAGCCCTGCTTCAGGAGAGCAGACCGCTGCAAGGTTGCGTAATGCTTAAGTACAGTTTTGGAGATCAAATCTAAGCCTGACATCAGGCAGTAATCTCCCTGCCAAGGACGCCTCTTGCTTCATTTGCGTACACTGCTGCTTTTTCCACGGTAATTCTGCCTCCCTTAATCCCCATTCATCATTTCTGGTTTTTGGAGAAGATTCCGGCGCTGCTGGCTGGAGCGAGTGCAGCCGCCTTGTGCTTTTCATCAGCCCATCTGTTCCATCTGGGCTCCCATCCTTCCAGGCAGCACTTGGCAGCGGTTGCATGTCCCAGCCAGCAGGGAGCTGCCTCTGTGTCGGGCAGAAGCTCCTGGGAGACTCAGAAATGCTCTGTTCCATCAGTTTGCCCTTCGGAGTAGCGCTGCTCCGGTCGCGTTTCTCATGGCGGAGCACTTCACTCAGCCTGATGCCATCTCACGTCGCGCTGTTGGAGCCAGTGCCATGGTTCCTGTGGCTGGGTCGTTCTGGGGCAGCGGGACGCAGTGCAGAGCTCGCTTTGTGCGCTGCCGGAACGGCTGTGGTGATGGCTGGGCGTTCTGCTTTCTGTACACGGAGTTGTAGGTGTTTGGATGGGAAACTGTTGCCTCTGGAATCGTGTCTTTGCAGTTTAGATCTTCCCCTTTCAAAAGGAAAACTTCAGCATGAATTCAGAGTTGCCTTTGCTGGCCCTGTGCAGCGTGCAGGAGATGGAGTGTAAAGGCGTGCTCTGTCTTCAGCATTTGCCTCCATCTCTTCTGCACCGCTGCTGCTGCCGAAAACCAGATGTGAAATTGGCTTAAAGGAGGCAATAATTAGGAGGTTGGAGATGTATCTGAACAATGCTCTTGTCCTCAGGTGGATGCTTTGCACCCTGAAGGAGGAGGGAGGCACAAAGAAGGGGCAGCTTTCGGTGTGTTTTGCCTGCCATTCGCAGGGACCTCACATATGGGCTGCGGAGGGCAGCTCCCAGCCCCGCTCTGTGCTGCTGCTCCTCTGTCACACTGTCTGCGGCCACAGGGCTGGGTGTGGGGCTGCCGGCCATGGGATGGAGCGCGGGGCAGGAGCAGCTCCCTTGTCCCCAGGAGCGCGCTGGGGATCCATGCAGCTGGCTCCCTGCTCCCTGCTCCGTCCCTCCCGCCCAGGCAGGAGCCCTTGGCAGGAGCTCTGGAAACGCTGCCGCCTTCTCAAGCTGTTTAGATGTCTGTCTTTTCTTTTTTTTACACTGCTGTTTTCCTGGAATCCCTGAGAAAGGCCTGGCGAGGTCATGCAGGCTTTCTGCTGTTAACTCTTGAAATCCTTATCCAAACCACAGCAATGCTCCGTGTTTTATGCACCCACTGAGGGCAGGTGGTACGCTAACATCCCAAATAGGGCAGGATTGCAGCAACACACACTGCTGGTAATGACTCTTCTCCCCCTGGGGCTGCAGGCAGGTTGGTGTGAGGAGCCATGGACTCATGCACCCAGCGTGGTGGGGCACCAGCTGCTGGTTGGCTCCCCACGCACCTTTGCAGCTCGAGGTGTCCACTGACTTTCTCGCTGCCTTCTGGAAGGATAATTGATATACGATCCTGACAGTCAGACAGCGTGCAGTTCCCAGGGCGGTGGAGCTTTGCCCTGCCCCATGCTTCAGCCTGGAGCTGGAGAAGTTGCCTCTGGGGCCATCAGGGAGGAATTTGCCTGCTTGCAGGGGTGAGGCACAGAGATTTGGTTGGGGAAGGAAGGGGTGGAGCTTCCCCTCACTGAATTGGGCATTTCATGCAACTTCGGATCTATTTGCAGAGCTTGAAGTCTGCGAAAATGAGAAGCTCTTTTCTTCTGGGCAAAGTAGGAAAATATTGATGGTTTGGCTGGGATCTAAGAGGGAGAGAGGGAAGGAGGGAAGGCTGCTTCAGCGAGACACAGTCCCCTGGTGGGCCTGGAGCAGCCTACACGGTGCGTGGAGTTCAGCTGCCTGCTGAAGTTACAGCAAAAGCCAGAAGGGCAGCTCGGAAATTCCCCAGAACACAGCAGTCCTCCCAGGGCAGCAGGACAGCCTGCTGGTAGGTGTAGTGCAAACGCACATCCTGTGGGCTTGGGGAGCTGGCTCTGTTGTCAGCGTGGCAATGGAGGCTGCCCTGTGGAATGAGCGCGCAGAGGTTTGTTTTGTTCTCCCTGGGATGTATCTAAAACAAATTCAAGTCTGGTCTCTCAGATTCGTCTGTTCATGCCAGATAAGGAAACAGCTCTCTGCTGATAGATGGAATCCAAGTAGCAGTTAAGTGCTGCAGAGCTTTTGGAAGCAGATTTTTGAGTACTGTGTGAGTTGCGCAGCCCCTAGTTACATGGAAATGAGATATAAGAGAAAATGCTCCTCTCCAGGCTAGAAGGCTGTCCCCCAACTCAGTATGTTGTGGATACAAGAAACCAACTGCACAGCTTGCTGTAGGATTGAAACCGACTTGGTATTTCTGAACTGAAGCAAGCTATTTTAGTGGCTTCTAATTACAGAAATACTAACCTGGAGCATCTCTTTTAGGAAATGGCAGTGGGCCCCATTTCTCCCCTCCTCTTCTTGCCTACTGATGAAGGCAGCATCTTCTGTAGTGTATTATGGGTATCTGCAGGATTTGGATGATGCTTTCCCCTTTGCCTTTTCAACTCTCTCTTTTCTAACGATATTAATGGCCATTAGACTGTGAAATGTAATTTGCCCAGAATACAGACCTCCCATTGTACATGCCTTTCTGCTTGCCAGACGATCCCTTTGGAGCATGAGATCTGCTTTCATCTGCTACAATTTCACCCCTGTTAGTGTTTGAATTAACAGGGTTTGCTGAAAGGCCAAGCCATGTTAATATTCAACAAAACATTTTGACTCTTTTTCTCCAATAGGGGAAACTGGCCTTGGTAAGTCCACTCTCATGGACACACTTTTCAACACCAAATTTGAAGGTGACCCAGCATCTCACTCGCAGCCTGGGGTCCAGCTGAAGTCCAGTACCTATGACCTGCAAGAGAGCAATGTCAACCTCAAACTGACTATTGTAAGCACAGTGGGCTTTGGGGATCAAATCAACAAAGAGGACAGGTAAGTGAAGAGGCAGAGAGGCTGTATCATTGTGACCCGGTTCCCTCATGCAGGATTTCCTTTTGTGCCCTAATTGGGCCAGACTCTGCTCTCCTCTTTCCTTCTTACAAGTTGCCCTTGTCATCTTTTTGGGATGGGACAGGGAGAAAAGAGGAGAGAGGCCGTGGCGTGTCATCACTGGTGCAGCTATCAGAGCAGCTTTTCTTACGCTGTCAGAACAATATCTGACCTGCTGGTAGCCCTCTGCCAAAATTCGTCTGGTGGGGATTGCTGAGAGCTCCAGGGCATTTCTGTGCTCTTTGCCTGGTGCTGTACTGAATGCAAACTTGCGAGCAAACCACTAGCGTGATCTAGTGACCGTTTGGCTTAACAGCCACTTCTGGCAGGGCTCTTCCATCTCACCTGTGGAAGAACGATGAGTATTCAGTGAAATGTAATCTGGGCAAGTGTCTCTGGCAGCTCATGTCCCAGCAGGGCCAGAGCGTGGTGGTGAAGGAGCGTGTAACTCCATCAGGTCCTCTCCAGCGCGCATCTTCACAGAGCCATGGTGATGGAGTTTGCTCTGTTGTGTGTCTGTTGGATTTTCTTTTCAGTTTTAAGATGCACTGATGTCCTTTGCATTGTGAGTCTGATGGGCTCTGTATTTCAGTTGGACTTGGAAGAGAGTTGCAGGGTTTTTCTGCCTTAGAGCACCGGGCAAAGGTAGTACTGAATGGAGATGTGTCTTTCACCTGCAGGAATTGGGACTGTGAGAGCAGCAAGACGTTTGTTCCCTGGGTGCAA
The DNA here is from genome assembly GCA_024606505.1 of Aquila spilogaster. Classification (NCBI taxonomy): domain Eukaryota; kingdom Metazoa; phylum Chordata; class Aves; order Accipitriformes; family Accipitridae; genus Aquila; species Aquila spilogaster. The sequence goes on along the minus strand of JANHGO010004344.1, from coordinate 14,813 downwards.
GTGAGAGTTACATTCTGCTGCCAATGAGTCTGCATTACCTTTCCTCTTAAAAGCATCTCTTTCTCACATCTTGAAGTATGAGAGGCCACTTTCCTTGGAGGAGATTACTCTGTAGTGTAGATAGCCTCTGTAGCCCCTGTTGGTGGTGTTTCTCCTCTTTCCTAAGCTGTCAGCACTGTTTTTGTCAAGCAGGCTGCTGGAGTCTGATTATAAGATCACATCTTCTTGTCAGCGGTGCAACGTTTATATTTCCTGTGGGTGAGGAGGAAGAGGGATTCAGAGAATTGGTCCTGGGAAGTGAATAGCTAACAAGCAGCTCATTTGTAAAAAGCTAGCAAAGGAGTATAGGTGGTTTACCTCTGTGAGATGTATAAATCTTTTTCCTTTCATCAAAGCTACAAGCCCATTGTCGAGTTCATTGATGCTCAGTTTGAAGCCTACTTGCAAGAAGAGCTGAAGATAAAGAGGGTCTTGCACAATTACCATGACACCCGGATCCACGCTTGCTTGTACTTCATTGCTCCGACAGGCCACTCGCTGAAATCCTTGGACTTGGTAACAATGAAGAAGCTTGACAGCAAGGTAGGCAATTTTAACTGTTACTGTGCAGGTCACCTTGCACATGGTGGAAATGCTGCCGCTTTTCTTTTACCAGGGCACGTCTCCCCTCTTGTATAGCCCCTGTGCTGTGGCTGAGCTGACAGATGCATCCTTTAGATATACTGAGTGCTTTAAGTTTTTGTAAGTTGTACTGCAGATTTGGAAAAACTACTTGGAACAAACCTCAGGACTTACTCTCTGTTCCTTTCTAGGTCAACATCATTCCTATAATTGCCAAATCTGATGCCATTTCCAAAAGTGAGCTGACCAAGTTTAAAATCAAAATCACAAGTGAGCTGGTCAGTAACGGGGTTCAGATCTACCAGTTCCCAACAGATGACGAATCAGTGGCGGAGATAAATGGGACAATGAACGTAAGTGACTCATCACTTTCTGTTCTCTCAGAACGGTACTGTCACCGTAGGGGTGGTGGCCTATATTGGGCTGTTACTTGAATCCACTTTCCCTTTCATTTTGTGTCTTAAGAACAGAGGATCCAATTTTTGTAGTGTCGTCCTAGGCTAGCAGAGCCGTGTGGAAGGCTACTGCCTCTCTGGCAGGCTGTTCTAGTCAAAAAGCAGATGGAGTTTAACCCTTTCCTTGTCTTAATACCTGAGTGTTGAGGTACGTGCAGGAAGTTGGACAGATGGTGAGGTCTGGCTATGCAGGGCATGGACAGTCCTGTGCTGTGAATTAATCAGGTGAGTGTTATCTGTCTGCTGTGAGGAGCAGACTGCCTACAGTCTCTGTTCCACGCTCTGCATTTCTCACACCAAAGAGCTTTGCTCTCCTGGATGGCTGTTTCCTGTGAAGCCTTGCAGGTCACCTGCAGGTGTCTCCTCCTGCAGGTGGCTGTCCTTGCAGCAGAGCCCTTAGCAGCTCTGCTACTCTTATGCACAGAGTTGCTATCTTGTTATTGATCTGCTGTTACTTAACTGGGTGCTTGATTTGGTGTTGCCTTGCAGCTCTGGTGAAAGATGTAAAGATTGGCCAGGAGCGGTGGGCTGGTTAGAGCAATGCCTTTCTTTGAGATACAGCTAACTGCTGATGTGAGGGAGATGTAATCCAGTCATAAAAGACACAGTTTGGGCCAGGGTAGCCCAGTAGCCTCTCTCTTTTCCAAACATCTGCCTTTGATCACTCTCAGGGTAAGAAGAGAGAACGTATATGATGCTTCCTTCAAATATTTCCTCAGTCCCCGACCACATTCAGATCAAGGATTTCTGTCCACGTGATGCTCTCCCATCAGTGAACTTCCAGGATTCTGTGGTAGGAGTCACGCAGCTGAACCACCCGTTCAGAAGAGCTCAACAACTCAAGTTAAACATGTTTTAAAGCATCTGCAATTACTCATTCTGGTGTTCCCAGCATCGTGGTTGCCTGTCTGTGACTCCCTAAAGACAGCAAGCTGTCCCGTGGCCCTTCTGCAAATACGTTCTGCACGTGCTCCTATTTTCCAAAGGCTTTTTACAGGAAAACAAGTAGGGAAAGTTGCTCTTTTACTGTTGAAGTGCAGTTCCAGCCAGCGTGTTTCGTGTTCTCTCTTGATCCATTATTAATAGTTGTACAGTGCTGTGGAGAGATCCGAAAGATGACAAAGGTAGAAGTTGTCTCCCTTTGGCCATTCTGAGGGTGCACGTAGACCTCTGCTCATCTTTCCTTCCAGGCACTTCTCCTGATAGGGAATTGCTCGGTTGTATCAACTGATGCACAGAGAGATCAGCTCTTTAAATCCTCCCTTAAACTGATACAAATCATGATTACCAGGTTTATGGGGAGTAGGCAGGCTAGAATCTGAATCAAGGCTCTGCTGCAGACCTGGAAAACTTGTATCCAAGTATTGATTTTATGAAAACAAATCTACTCATGCTTCAGGTCAGGAGATGAGTCTGTGGAGGGACTGAGACCACTGAAAGAACCAGGATGGGATGCGTGAGGTCTGTAACTTAAATTGCCAGTTTTAATCACGCTTGAAATTGAGGAACAGGAAACTTCTATCATTGCCTTCACCTGCGTGTTTGTGCTTCTCAACAGAAAGCTTCATTGTCTTTGTCTGTTACAGATCAACGCCTTTGAAAGGTTCTAAATGCAGTCTTCCTGCTCAAGTTGTGCTTCCTGCTGACCAGCATGCATTCTAGATCAGCTACCTCTTCTTCATTTGTTTTTTTTAATTACAGAGAAAATTGAGACTGATCTCTTGACTACTTAATGTTTTGTTTACAACCTGCTTTGGTTATCTTTAGCATGACATGTAAAATTAGGTTTTAAAATATGCAAACTCATTACTTCATGTGCATTTTAGGTTATTATATGAACTTGATGCACGAGGAATTCTTTTCGGAGTATTTTGCATTCAGAACTGACTTACCAAACAAAGAGAGTACTGCCTGATGTGACAGAAATCATTGAACTGAAGATATAAAATCTGTGCCATAGTGATCAGAAGTATTTAGCCATGAAGTTAGGCATCAAGTGAAGCATTTAGATACCAATCGGATTAAACAAATCTTCAGAACAAGATGCCCAATTTTGCTTGAAATCAATTTGGTCTTTTTGAGAATCCCACTGTGCGTATGTTTACAGGTTCAGAGATGTAGAGAGCACTTGAAAGCACTCTCCAGAATTCTTTGGATCTCCTCCCATCCAGGTTTTATTCTTAAATCATAATACAAACAGCAGTCTCTGCTATTCTTTCGGCTCTTCCATTTTGAATGAATTAATTTAAGTACTGCAGAATATATTCTCCCTACACCTGGTAGTTAAATGAAGCCTATGTGAGCTGTCTGTCCCACATGGTGGGAGCTGGAACTTACTTGTGGAAAAAGGAAATCACCAGCACTTCCTCCCTAGCAAAAACAGCAGCCAAAGGTTTGATACTGATGGGTGAACGCCTAGCAGAATAGGCCTAGCTCTGTGCTGACATGCATCCTTCCATGTGCTGGCATGTCAGCACGACTGTAAAAGCAACTCTGTGTGAAGGGTGCCTCAAGAGGCTGTGGTGCTCGGAGCCTCCTTGGGGCCCAGAACGGTCCCCCCAGACTGACCACTAAGCCCCATTTGTACTGTTGTATCCCTCATGAATGAGTTGTGAGGCCAGGGAGTAAAAGCTGAAGAGTCTGTCTTGGTGAGTGCTTGCAGGCAGCTTTGCTGTTTGCCTGTATGAGCCACACTCTTAAAGCAGGAAACACCATCACTGAAATCTTTTGCTTGTCTCAGCTGTTACTCGCTTGTCCATGTTTTCAGATAACCTGTGGAATTAAAACTACCTATTTCTGTAAACAATCTAGGGTCACTGATCTTCCATATCACTGGCACCTTGAGGCCCTTTAAATTGCCCAGAACTGAGCACAGTTTAGAGGCTCTAGCTAGCAAATGTCTCTGCACAGAACTCAGCAGAAGGGGTGAATGTGTGGAGCTGGCAGCTTTATTTTTAAGTGTTGAAACCTTGCACTCAACTCTGCAGCTTGGCAGAAGGCTGTGTATTTCCCAGGAGCAAGCGGGGAGGGATCTCACTTATTGCACAACAGATAAATGCAGCAAAGATAGCAGAGTTGGGGTTTGCTTGCCTGTTGGAGTTTGGGGAACAAGAGGTGAGCTCTGCTGAGGTACTGGGAGTGGTTTTGTTCCAACCCAGCTGAATTTGCACTGGGCAAATCTCTTAACCTCTCTACAGAATGCAAGAACCTTCTGTACATAGAAGTGACTATTCTGTGTTTCTGAGTCACAGCGAGCAAATTCCTCCTGTTTTTAGCTAAGTGTCAGGTACTGGTAACAACTATCCCTTGTGGAGTGCATGTCCTGGCTTGATGCAGTTTTGATAACAGAGCAGTGAGGGTGAGCCCCAGTACATGCTACGGGCAGCGCAAGGCAGTATCAGTACAGGGTAGGCTCAGTGCAGCCTGGTGAATGCAGAGTCCTTCCCAGCTCAGCCAGCGGCAGAGCTTGGAGCATGCACGGTGGATGCAGAAGCTGATGAGATGCAGGGATGTGTTCAGCCCCTCCTCAGCACGGGCAAAGCAAGCGGGGAGGAAACTGTTAATCTGGGTAGAAGAAGAGACTTCAGTCTCCTGATCTGATAGAGCAAGTTATCTTGTGTTCTCCTGTGAGCTGAGGAAGTGGGAGGGGGATAAAATCAAGAAGACTCCAAGAAGGCTCGTTTATTGCTTCTGTGCTTGTGCAGATGTTCTCCTCAGCCACGGCAAGCCCCTGGGACAGTGCCACAGGCAGAGCCACGCAGCATGTTGTTCGAGCTGTCACTCTGATGCTAGTCTTGCACTGGCTCATCTCACCTGAGACCCTGTGGCTGGGAAGATCAGCCAGGTAGAGGATACAGAGTGGTAGTGCTAGCAAGGTTTCCAAGAAGGACCCTCCCTTCTCCCCCTTGTCTTGGGCTAGTGGCTGGTGACTAGACTCCCTGAGATTAGCGTGTGCGTAATGAGTGTCTTGCACTGTGGCTGTGCTGATCTCTGTGTGCTCTGTGTGCAACCAGAGCTGAGAGGGACTAACAAAGGTTGCATTAAATGTGTTCCAGGCCCACTTGCCGTTTGCCGTGATCGGGAGCACGGAGGAGTTGAAAATAGGAAACAAAATGATGAAAGCTCGTCAGTATCCTTGGGGCACAGTGCAGGGTGAGTCAAGACCTGAAATTTTCATGGCAGGAATGGTGGCATTTCCACCAGGAGGCAGAGGACTTGGTGGACTTTAATTTCTCTTGGGGGTTATCCTTTGTGTCCTTGTAATAATAAATCCTTGTGTCAGGCCAGTAGTAGCAGTTTCCTCTGTTCAGAAGGGCTGTTAAATCTATTGGAGGAGTAGCCTGGTGGGGAGTGTGGGAAGAGACCTTTGTTTCCACCCCTCTCTTACTTTTTCATGTCTTCTTACAGTGGAGAATGAAGCTCACTGTGATTTTGTGAAGCTGCGGGAGATGCTGATCCGTGTGAACATGGAAGACCTTCGTGAACAGACCCACACACGTCACTACGAGCTCTACCGACGGTGTAAACTGGAAGAGATGGGTTTCAAGGACACCGATCCGGACAGCAAGCCCTTCAGGTGGGATCCCTGGAGTAGACAGAAGAGCTTGAGGGAGGCATTGTTGGATGCACTGAGCATTCGTGTGTGTGTGTGTGTCTTCGAGAGAGCATATAAAGAACCAACATGGCAAGAAAACCTGCCAGGTCACATAAATCTAGACTTCAGCAAAGGTGTTGGCTCTCTCTGAAAGCACAGAGACCATGTGCAGGACTGACTGAAATGGCAGATGTAAAAATGTCAGTGCTGTAGAGATACAGAGGTGTCCGTCTGAACTAGTGTTTGTTGCCAACTGGTGTCTCTGAATTGCCCGACATTCAACATACAGGAGAAGTGCAATAGCTTATAGACCTCAGAAATGGTTGGGTAAAGATGACCTTGAGCGTACATGGGTGGGTGGTAGGCAAACAGTATTCATGGTGAAAGCCTGATTTGAAAGCCTTGGGGGAAGCAGAGTTTGTCCTCAGCCGCATCACTGGACTTTTCTTTCTCTTAAGCTTACAAGAAACTTATGAGGCCAAAAGAAATGAGTTTCTTGGGGAACTGCAAAAAAAGGAAGAGGCAATGAGGCAAATGTTTGTCCAGAGGGTCAAGGAAAAAGAAGCGGAGCTGAAGGAGGCTGAAAAAGAGGTGAGGACTACAGTACTTGTCTCTTTGTGGTTATGAGTGATATACTTCCAAGTAGGCAGTTGCTGCCACACACACTTTCTGCAGTGTGGTTTAGGACTTTGTAAAAAATAATAATAATAATAAAATCTAAAGTTTAACTTGGTACGTTAAGGTACTTGTCCTGTAGGACAAAGCTACATTGCAGTGATTGCATATACAGCTTACTGCGCCATTAGAGTGCCATATACTTTGATTCTGACTGATAGCTTTGGCATGCCAAAATTCAGGGAGAGAAACAGAACCCTTGATGTAAGCTTGTTATATAAAAATTATACCCGTACAACTTTCTTAGTGCTGGGGATGGGCATGAAAACCTACTAATGCATTTTAAAAAGAAATAAGGCCAATAACTCTGGTAAGAAAATGAAGTGGATTGATTACTTATTTATCTATTTATTTGCAATTATACTCTCCCAGTCCTCTGCTGTTAGTCTGTGCACTGGTTCCTCGCTAGAACAATGCCTGGTGCGTAGGCTGCTTTGGAAGAAGACTGTTTCCTGCCCTTTGTCTGTGCGTTGTCAGGTCAGGGTGCAAGAAACGATGCAGAGTCCAACAGGGATTTGTGGGCTGTGATGTCATGGGATCCCTCTGCCTTTCTCTTCTGTGAACAGAGCATCTGGTAGCGCTCACCTCTCTCTTTTTTCTCTAGCTCCATGAAAAGTTTGATCGTCTGAAGAAGTTACATCAGGATGAAAAAAAGAAGCTGGAGGATAAGAAGAAATCTCTGGATGATGAAGTTAATGCATTTAAACAAAGGAAGACAGCAGCCGAATTGCTCCAATCTCAGGCTCAGCAGGCTGGAGGATCACAGACTCTTAAAAGAGATAAGGAAAGAAAAAAGTAAGTTGTTAACCTGACGGTATTTGCTTCTCTTTGAATATTTTCTGGGTATGCATATATATTTCCTCATCTATCCGGTCTTTATCAGAGGAAGGTTTGCAGACAGATATAATCCCTAGGAAGGCTGAGTGGTAGCTGGATGCATTTTACCTCTACCTGTCATCTTCAGAAGCAGTGAGCACAGTACTAGCCTTCCTCATTGGTCGCTGACAGCATGGAAGAGGATGAACTTGGTTCTATTTGTTGGGATTCCCTGCCCTTCCTTTGGTCTGTCAGTGCCTCTAATGAAGTAGAAGGTTAGGGTGTGCTTAGCAGGAGTGTCCCACTATCCCAAGGAGCAGTGTGTCCTATTTCAGGGTCTTGATTAGATTTAGAAAAAGCTTTGGAAATTACTCAGGGAGCATAACAGTCTTGAATTCTTGAATCTGCAAAATGTAAGCCTCTCAAAGTGTTAGTAGTCTCTACAGCCTTATACCAAAATTTGACCTTCACGGAAACAGTGAGAGGGAACACACAGATTTAGAAGGGTTCCCCGTGTAAGGGAATGGTGTGACAGGATTTCCAGCCCCTTGTCAGAGTCCTGTGCTCTGGGACGTCAGCAGTGCCTTAATGTTCTATAGTTCCTCAACAGCAACCCAGCTGTGCAGCTGAAATAGTTTTCCTGATCCACCCAGCAATGAGAAGTGGTACATTATCCGAAATGGAGGGCTGTCCCACCTTAGCATGTGTGCAAAGAGAGTGTGCAGACAGACGAGTGTCTGTTTCTTATACCATTGCTGTGTAATCCCCTCTCTGCACGTCTGTGAAGCAAACCCATAGTAAATCCTGCCTGTACAAGGCAGTTTTAAGTACATGGAGAACTGCTGTTAATATAAAGAATATGGCATGTGCCCAGATAGCTGAGAGGACTGCTTGTCAGGAAAAATAACCCTTAACCGTTAAACTTGGAATCAAGCGAGACAGGAGAGGAAAAACCCAATAACCAGAATCAGATCCTGTTTTAGTCATTTTAGTTTTGAACTGGAACTGCTACAATGACAACATTCTTTTGCAATGAGCAATTAGTGCTCCTGCCCTTTTCTCGCTTGTCCATTCCTTTTTCCACTGCGTATTTTGATTTGCCCTTTTGAATTACCTTCAGGGGGTTTTAATTTGTTTTCATACTGAGGAGCCTGAGACTGACTGGGGCCAGACTTCTCTCCCCAGCCTCTGTGAGGAATACACAACTGAGTTTCTTTCATGGTCACAGCTCTCAGACGTCTGCACGCTGAGCACTGCAGACTTCTGCCCTGAGTTGAGTCCAGGTCAGGGATACCAAGAAGGGAGATGACATGCCCTGTACTATGAGCACTCAGTAGCTGTGGCCCAAGTCACATACTTGTTCCTAGAAGCAGTTCTGATCTCAGAAGCACTCCTAACACGAAACATCCTTCTTTGAAAATGCACTGGTACCATCCTTGTTGGTTAATTCTGAGCCAGGGTGAACTCTGTGCAAGTGGTAGATCAGGGTTGATTCAGGCTTGGGAAGAAATTAGGTCATCTCTCCCACGTCCAGGAAAACAACAGTGTTAAAAATGGCAATGCTTTCTTTACTCTAACCTCTCCAGTTGTCCTTAATGATTAATTTTGGTGTTTAGATCATAAATCTCTATAACAATCCATGAATTTCACAAGCCAGTAGCTTAACTGTGTCTTGTTTAATAGTGGCTGGCAGTACACTAGTCTTTTTCTTTCACAGATTACTCTTTTAAACCAAAGCTCAGTAGTTTGTACTAATCATGACTTGGTTTCTTTTTATTATTTTTGCATTATTAGTCATTATTAGTTCTTACATCTATGCTGTTTTACAGTTAACTGCTGTTTGGCTGCATGGTGCATGAGGCACATTGTCCTGGTAAGCGTCATTAACATATTTAGACCTCACAGTGGGATCAGTTACAGTTCCTGAAAAAGCAGACGCTATGCAAGTCCAGAAGCCTCTAAGTGTTATCATCTCTGTCTTCTTCTGCTTTCACCCTTACTGTACGGGCTTTACCACTCTGTCTCTATATGCAGTTGTAGAAAAAGGATGCCATGAAGCGTGTCTTCAAAAATTTTGCAAAGTAAAATGTAGGAGGAGTCGATATTTGGACATTAAATGTGGAAAAATAAAGATTAGGTCCTCTTCCTTATAAACGTTTCCAGCAGTTTGCTGGCTCTGTCTTTTTTTCTGTCTCCCTTAGAAATAAATGAGATTCTTTAATCACGTAGGCCATGTCGATACTATGGCAACAATTGCTATGGAGATGTGATGATGGAGCCCAGCTAGTCTGAAAATCTCTTTCCTCTCTTCTCTTTCCTTTGCTCCCACCCCTTCAAGTCACAGGGTTAACTTGGTTACAGTGCAGGATACAAAACTAGTTTCTATTTCCTCCACTCCCAACAGATGGTAAAGTCTGCCCGAACTAGAGTTTTCATTTATCCTAAAGCACCAGAGAAAGTGTGTGTATTGTCGATTGGCTATAGTTAATTTTCCAAAATCATGAGAGATGCAGAGTGTTCAGCAGAGAACAGAAAGCTCTGAATATAGACTAAGACACTTTATGACATTTTTAATAGTCCAGTGGGCTCCCCCGTGGATGGATGTTCACTTGTAGCAGATGCATGTCTGGAAGCCATGCCAAGCGTGCACAGTTAGGGTAAGGCTCGTGGAAGGAGAGGGCTGTGCTCAAGCTGTGGCCAGAAAGCCTGCCAGAGCACTTTGCTTCTGATTAAGGTCAGCATTTGAGGCTCTCATGAGTTTTGCCAGGGCACAGGGGGTTCCCAGTGGAGCAGAGCGGTGTCCCACTGTGAGTCTGTCCAGAGTGTCTTTGTCTTCACATTAGTAGGGGTATGAAATAGCTAGATAGTCATGGGCAGGCTTGTGGAATAGAGAAAGGTGTCTGGAAGGATTTACAAACCTTGCCATAAGCATCTGCAGTGGGCGGTGTCAACAACTATTGTAAAATGAAGGCTAATTTAAACAAAGATGCCTAAGAAATGCACCTGCCTGGCAGGAGGGCATCATTAGGGTTATTAGCTAAATTGCTAATGACAGTGTGTTACTTACAGCTGTGCTGAGTGTTTTTAAATGAGCCGTTTTAATTTGCTGTTGATTCTCTGGTGAGAGGAAAGGGAAAGCTTTTAAGGGAATGTCTTGCTTCTTGACAAAGCAACAGTGTCTGTTATCCAAGATGAGGACAGCAGCACCCCCAGCCTGAGCACAGGTTTCTCTGAGAAGGGACGTGTTGGAACAGCAGCATTTAACTATAAAACATCCTAACAACTCAGCCTCCAGGCCACCTTTATGTTTTCTATCAGATGGAATCCTAATGGAATCCTAACTACTTTACGGTCTGCTCTTAAGTAGGGAAAAGCTGATTCCCCAATTCCTTACCTCTTATCTCCACCAAGAGAAGTGGAAAAGCAAGTACACGTTACGCTGTCAGTGAGAGGCATTGGAATTTAATTTTAGTGGGACATTCCACTTAACAGAAGAGCTGCAGAAGAGTCTTGCACTCACTCGAAGTGGAGCTTGCAGTCGTCTTGAGCAGTCTGGTAGAATGAATGCCTCTGCTGCCAGCGGTAACTGTAACACAATGAAAAGAACAATTCTATGCTTTTCAGGGTCTGAATGTGGATAAATAAGCTCAAAGCATAACGGTGTTCATTCTGGTGCTGAGTGGGAAGGCACAGCTAAAGTGCAGTTGAGAGTGACCATTACTGATTTTTGTTGGGATTGGATTGCTTTTGGCAGTCCATGTAACTGGACGCTGTTGTGTGCTAGGCTTTGAATCGAGTAATGTTCTTTGTTTCTGCTATACAAATGCAGACAGTGCCTTTTCCAATGGGCATTTGTCCTTGCTAAATTAAATATGTATACATGGTACTTTTTCAGAATTCAGAATAATACTCTCAATATTGATCCATAAAGTATTGCAGGGCCCCACTGTTTTGCAAGGATATAAATAAGTCACAGTTGAGAAGTTCTGTAGCTTGCAGAACTGTGAAAGGATTGTTGTAGAAAAGAAACGTGGTTCATCCCACTGCTGAGTGTGCGTGTGTGTGTCTGCATAAAGCATGGTTTGTAGTCAAATTAAACTTTATTAACATGTAGCAACATTTCCTGTCTGTGTGTGTGTGTTAGGAAGCATATTTATGTTCTTTTTTTTTTGGTCATTAATCCATAAAACCATTAATCTGCCTTTTTCTTTCATTTTCAGTTCGGGTTTCCTGTAGAACCTTTCCCTTCGCACCAGAAGCGAATGCCCCCACATTCGGTTAACACGCAGCCATGCCATTGTGCCCGTTTGCTCACCTTTACTCATTGCTCTCCCTTACTGTGCTCACCAGTCTGTTCTAAGCGACAGTCCGCACCCTTGGCTGTTCTGGGTTGCAGTTGTTTCTGAGAAGAACTCAGCAACAGCCTCTGTGGAACTGGCGAGAGATGCTTGTGGCTGATAACTCCCCATTCTGATCAATAGCAGGCTGCCAAGCGCTTGTAGCATCCCCACTTCTCAGTTGTGCAGCTTTTTGTCTCTCCCCTCCATTTTGTGCGAGGCTGCATGATGACAGCAGCTGCTCAGCGGCGTGCTTTTCATGCCTACCAGGGGTCGACTGCAAATGCAACTGGGTGCGGTGGTCTCAAGATACTGGCTGCCCTCTCACCTTTTTAGTTTGCAGTAGCTAACCCATCGTTACCCTGCTGTGCTGTCATGTGCAACTCAAATCATTTTAAAGGACTCGTTGCCAAACTTAACATCCTCACAGGCGTGAGGGCCTGAATCCAAACCTCAGTCCCCAAGCCTGGGACCTTTCAAACTTGGATCCATGGTTTGCAACTAAGTGTTCTCTGAATGCTGCAGGGGTCACGAAGGATCTCTTGCCTTGTCTCCCTCTCAGTGTGCTGGGCTGGATGCACATCCTGGATCCAATCTCAGGGAAAGCTGGTCACCTTGCTGTACATACCAGTGCCTGTGAAGAAAGATGGCGATGTTTCTTTGCCTTTCTTCTCAGTGATTCCAACAGTTTCTGGGTTTAATGCAAAAAGTATCACCTTTAAGTTTATTTTTTTTAACACATCTGTTTAGAAGAGCACAGATGCTGGCAAGTTCCTTCTTACATTTTCTAATCAGCAAAAGCCCTGTTTTAATGCAAGATTTGCACTAAAAGAGAAGGTGTTTGCTCTTTGGGGCCAGGATTTCACCCAGTGGCCAAGTTTGCCTGCAGGTGTCTTTTCTGTGTATTTCTGGATGAGCTGTTTGTTTGTTTTTTTAAATAAAGCCTTCATCAGACAGTGAATTCTGGTTAACATTTACTTCTTTTGTTTGTTTTCTTTGCCCTTCTTTTACAGTAACCCATGGCTCTGTACTGAGTAATTATCCCTGAATACAATGGGCTGGAATGGACCTTCATTTACTTGTTAAATCACAGGGTCTAATAAAACCTGACAGCATTTCAGCTGTGACCTTTCCATGGTGTTACTCTTGCTCTCTGCTATACTCTTGTTGTGAACCTGTCTTACTATGTACCGGTGGTTATTGCTTTTATTAAATAATGTAAAATGAGTCCTAATGAGTCTGGGACACTGCAGCTTTAAGTTCTCTTTTTTTTTTTCCATACAGTTAATAGCTCCCCCTTTCTCTCAGTCCCTCTCCATCCAGAAAACATAGAAATAAGTTCAGTGAGAGTTATTTTTGCTGGCAAAATAACGATGCGGTTTAAGTGTATTTATTAGTGACGTTGACAACACCACCTTAGTTCGATTATCAGATAGTCAAGAGATTGAAGTTTTCTTTGTACTTGGGGTCATTTTCATGACATCATCTATCTCTTATTTTTTTATTTTTGGATAATGCTATGTAAAGACTGGCATTTAATACTCGTTTCCATTTCAGACTTCCTAGCTGTGACCCTGACCCTCCAGTTGCACTGTGTGCGGGCAGGGTGAATCCACGTGTCCTGAAACATCAGGGCTCGTGCTGGCAAACAGTTCCAACAAAAACCCTTCAAACCCCAAATTTTTGGAAGCTAAGCACATGTCAGGGTAATGCAAGCCCCCGCTGAGGATTTTTCTAGAAGGTGTTTTTTGGGATGGGGCTAAAACGTCACAGATTTCCATTGGCATTAGTGGGCTGGCTGCCCATGCTAACCGGCTGCAGCCTGGTCTTTCCCTTTTGGGCAGTCAAGGCAGCTGGAACTCTTGACTGCGATGTGTTGTCTCAGTTTCGCTATGAATACAGTTTATTTCCTGTACAATTCTTGTGTGTTTTTTCTTTTAATGCAAGTTAAAATAATTTGAGTATTTGCTCCATCCTTTACTATGGAGTGCCTGATCCCAAAACCACTCAGTGGTTTCAAGGTTATCCGTTAAAAGAAGCATTTCATGCAGTTTCGGGGTTTTTTTAACCCATACTGCAGGTCACAGGTTGTTCTTCCTGACCATTTGCCTCATTAGAATGTAATTAAAAGTATTTTAAAAGAAAAAAAGCCTTTTACTGGTGTGATTTCCGTGATGTACCAGGTGCCACGAGGCACATAACCTCCCAGGAGGAGGTTCCATCTCTCCTGTCAGCTGTTCTCACGTTGCGTCTCTTTTCTCTGCTTTTTGAATGTCTTTCTCTTTTTTGCTAATCTTCTGTTGTTTTTTTTTCTCTTTTCTCCCCTTTCTCTCTCTGTAGCTTTTTTTAATCTGTCTTCGCCAGCTGCACGGGGTCTGAGGGAGAAGATTGCCACTTCTAGAAGAGGTTAGGGGTCCTCTGGCTGGGGCGGGGGGGGACAACTTTCAGTGTTAGTGTCTGGGAAAGAAGCTGTGTACTGACTTGCATGGTATCTAAACGAGGTGTCCTGTGATCTGTGTGACAGGATGGCGGGGGCTGGTGGGACACCCGCGGGTCTGGAGAACACAAATGTGATGTTTGGACTAATGACGTAGCTAATACATTTTCAAATACTGTTAGGAGCATTTTTTTTTTTTCCTAATTATGTCTTTAATAATATAAATGTCGCGGGCTTCCACGGGGTTTGGAGCTGGGGGTATTTTCAATACGCTGTTGCTGGGTTGGTTTGGGTTGGTTTCGTGAAGCTAAGGGAATTAGAAACACGGTGCAACGCGCGATGTTGGCAGCCACAAAGTATTTAATTTTAACAGAGAAATAAAGTCAGAGCTGTGTGTTTTCACTGGTGTCTGTGCCCTTTCTGACCCAGCGGCCTCGCTCCCGCGCGGGCTGTGGGGTTACCTCACAGCGCTGCTGCGCCCTTCCAACCTTAATGCCTATTTGGAATAGCCACGAAAGCCCGCGCCGTGCTGAGTCCTGCTCGTGCCCGGGGGAAGGTGCTCCTGCGCGGCCCGGGGGGGGTTCCCGGGGGGCGGCTGTTCCCTACGCGCCGCGTGGAAGCGCTGCGCACTGTGCGTAGCCGCGCCGGGCGCTGCGCACTTCCTGCCGCCGGGCGGCGCCCTTCCGCCGCAGGGAGGGCTTTGCGGTCTCGCTCCGTCTCGCGGTGTTTCGCGCGGCCACGTGACGCAGTGGCCGCCGGTGCGCTCTGCGGGACCGGGACCCGGACCCGGACCCGGTGTGGGGAGAGGAGGGGACGGGGAGGGGGACGGTCGCTCCCGCCGGGTCTTGGGGCTGGCGGGGCCGGGCCGGGCCGGGCCG
>JANHGO010004343.1:0-25212 GCA_024606505.1 Aquila spilogaster | reverse complement strand
CTTGCCTAGGGTGCCCTTGATCCCACTGTCATTGATGAAGATATTAAAAAGTACTGGTCCCAAAATGGACCCCTGAGAGACACCACTCGTCACCAGACATTGAGCCGTTGACCACTCTCCCATAGTACAGATCCATGTTGGAGCAGTGCCTGTAGAGCTGCATCCTGTGTGCATGTGGGCCCAGTTTGGGAAGGGTGGCATCCTGTGGGATGGACCCCACATGGAGAGTGATCATGAAGGAGTGGCAGAGATGAAGCGTTAGGGACTTACCACAGCCCCAGTTCCCTGTTCCTCTGTGCTGCTCAGCAGGAAGGAGGTGGAAATGGTTGGATGGGAAAGGTAAAGGCGTTCTTAGTTTAATTTAGCTTCTCACTTGTCTTGTCTGTTAGTAATAGGCAGTAAATTACTTTAGTCTCCTTTACACTGAGTCTCTTTTGCCCATGAGGGTAATTGGTGAGTGATCTCCCTGTTTTTATCTCAACCCACAAGCTTTTTTGTCATCGTATTTTATTCCTCTGTTCTGTTGAGGAGGGAGAGTGAGAGAGTGGCATGAAGGTGCTTAGCTGCACAGCCTTGCTAAATCATCACAGCCTTCTGGCTTTATTTAGTGAACAATCTTTTGTTCTCTTTTGGTCTTTGAATTCTAAGAATCTCAGTCTTCAGATGAAACAACCACAACCAAGTTCTGCCACTTTTTTCCAACTAAAAATGTTACTTATGACATTTATAGGATGACTGGTTTCTCTTAGTGTTCATTAGTGTAGTCCTATTGAAGTGTTGAGGTGGAATTTGGCTGTTCTATATGTTTGGATATTTTCCTCTTTGGTTACTCTAATCCTTTCTGAAAGTCTTGTTCCTACTCTATGAAGCAGCCAAGAAAGTTAGTATATACTAACTTTTGCCAACACATTTTTTCTCCAATAGTAAGAGCAGTTGGGGAAAAGATTCATGTCAAGTTCCATGGACCTTCCTGCTAAACTTGTCTTCATTTTATTTTTAAGATTCCCAGAATTTACTGATTACTTCCTGTTTTTTCCTAATTGACGCAAAGGTGTTCATTGTGTGCCAGTGCCACTGTGATAGTTTAAAGCCACCTGTTGCTGATGAAAATAAATGTAAATCATCTCTTCATCATTATTTTAGACCTGAATGTCAGAAGTTGTACTCAGAGGAAGTCTACATATGCAGATTGATGGAAATCTATGGACACTCATGTAAATTTGCTTTTTACGCTGGCAGTTTCCTCTGCATTTATGGCCTTCCTCCTGCATATAGCAGATGTAGCATCCTTATGAGCTAATTATCTCATATGCAGGAGCAGGAAGAGTTTCCATATCTTCCTGTACTTCGGTTTTCTACTTCTGAATTAAAATGTTCGATTGAAATGGAGATGATTGTAGGTTCCATTTCTTTCTGATTGTTCTCGTAGCCTATTGAAATGGAATTTGTGATGAGACAGATGACCTCAAAAGGAACAAGAAAACATTCTTCTGCTTTCCATGCTTAATTTGAATGAAAAATAGAATACTTCATTCTGTCTTCTTTGTTAATAACTATAGGAGAAGATTATGTTGAATCATATACTTCATCTTTTGTCTTAGACAAAAGTTGAGCATTTTTCTTTGGGATTGCTAATTTTACAGACGAGGTTGTGCAAACATATGCACATAGTTCAAAATCCTGGATTTTTATTTAATCCACAAGAGGCAGTGATTGTAAAATTAACACTGAGGAGATCCAGAGTGTGTTCAGATAAGAAGTATCAGGCATGACTGCAGCAGAGGAACAGTCTAGTAAAGATCTGGCACTCTGGGTTTTGCTGTGACCTGAGAGCCGGAGCAACTAGAGACTCTGCCCATGTGATTGCTGTACATACACACTGCTGAAGTGTTTAAGGTTGCATTTTCATTGCTATTGCTATCCAGACAGCTAATTTAAAAACTTGCACTGGTTTTATTTGCACATGCTGCTGTTGTATCTACAGTAAGAACATCCAGCATTCCTAGACTTTAAAATTACTTGAATTTATGCAAGATTTCCTAAGATTCCTGCAGAAAAGAACCTAGTTTAGCTTATTTGAATTAACTCCTTCAAGATTTCTCCTTTATCTTGCAAATGTTTCCCATATCTATGTGCATTTCCTATGATGATGGTTAAGAGAATGATAATACTTGATGGATTATATGACAGCACTATATGCAGCAACACTTCAATGAAATGGGGTTGAACTGAAATTCCCAGTAAAACCTCATAGACCAGGCTGTGCAAGAGCAATGACTAAGGTGTGTCCTGGAGATACACTCAGCTAAACATTCCTTGAAAACTGCATTTTCTCTCTCTTGCTTGTGTGTGTGTGCCTTATATTAGCTCTAAACAAATCTTAATGTGTTCAGTATTCTTAATCCTTTTTCATGTTTTGCTGTTGTTACTGCTATGCCACTCTCCCAATGTATAGAACTGTTTGCCTCTTAATGACTTATTGTAGAAAAAATTTAAATTACTTACTCTGTTATTTCATCTACTGGAGAAAGAAGAAGCAGAAGTATATGGAGTAGAAAAAGGGATGACAGCTTCATTTAACTGTGATGCTTTTAACAAATCCATGTCCACCTTGCACTTTGTGGATATTACCTCCCAGCATGTCGTAGTCACCTGAGATCTCTCACTGACAGCGGACAAAAATCTGATTATTCTACTTCAAGAGCAACTTAGCATTTGTTCGGGCAGTAGGAGTTAACTTTGCTCCAGCTTTAGCAATGTAGCACACAACCAAGCAATTCCATTCGCAGCAAAAAGGTAAGAGAAAGCCCAGCACAGTTTCCAGAATACTTGTATTAAGTATCTAATTAGACTTCCCTATTGTACTTATACAATCATCCCCGAAGCAGCACTACCTTAAGCACACATTTTGTTAAAATAGCTTTGATCTATAATAACTCTAATACTCTGAGGATATGTCACAAAGCTGCAAGGTAATTTGTAGATACTGTGATTCTTGACAAGTTGGTTTAGACACCTTACTAGCACTGCTGTAATAAAGCATCAGAGTGTGGGTGCTTCCCTGATGTACTTAAGACATTTCTCTTTGGTGTCACTAGTGATTACCTTGGTGAATCTCTTCTGAGAACATTGCTTTCCAGTCCTCTTTACCTTATTCTTCTGGAAGATGAGAATTAAATTCAACTATGTGCCATAACGAGTTACATCCATACTTGGATAAAGTATATTAAGACTTCTGCAGGTACATCATACTTACTGGTGTTTCTTAGGATTGTGATGTGCTCAGAGTTGTTAAGGAATCATTGCAGTCAACAAACTGGCCAGAGAGAAGTAGAAATTATATCAAACCTCTTCCATTCTTTCAGACATACTGAAGTTGGGCTATGGGCAGGGGCACTGGACAAGGTTCTGGGCACTGGGTTGTGGGGAGGAAATTGAAAAATTCTTTTGGAGCACTGAAAGTAAAGGTCACCACTGCAAGAATCAGATCTCGAAATGGCCACAGGACTTTGTACTAATTGTTGCACTAGCACAAATGTTGTGGGAAAGGCAGAACCCAGTTAAACAACCTTAGGCCTTGCCAGTGTGTCTGTTCTGAATGTGAAGCAAGTGAAATTAGAACTGTATTTATTAATGAAGCATTTTGGAGCCAGTAAGCTATATAAATGATTTTTTTCCCATCAGCCTGGACTACCTGGGCTTATCAAAGTAAGACCCTGCAATTTCTGTTCACCAAGTATAGCAGCTGCATCTCTTCAGGACAAAAATCAGAAATCTCATCAATCTCAAGTGGCTCAACTGAATATTTTCTAGGCAAAAATTATCTGAGTCCAGTGAAAAAGACACAATGATACTTTGAGCCTTCAGAGAGCAGGCTGCCTTTGACAGTAATAAAATTGAGCTTTAAGGGGAGGGAGGTAATTCCATCTCTCACTGAATCACTCATTTGTATTCTCTGTTCCTCACATAAACACTTCAGAAGGAAACTGTTCCTTCCCTCTTCCTCTTGTCTGTGAATGGCCTATTAACTAACTGGACTCTGCAAGTACACATTCATACAGAGGCAGCTTAAATGTGATGGTGAGTGCTACATTGCCTATCGTTATCACAAGCTACTTGGTACTGTAGATTTGAAAATCTGTATTACTAAGAAATAACATTTCTTCTCTGATGTCACTCATTTTTCCCTGAACTGTAGTTAATGTCTTTAAACTATGTGTATTTAAAATGTAATGCATTTAAAGTTGAAAGGTGATAGGGAGCATCCTGGGGCAAAAACTTCAAGAACTTAAGTTCTCTAACACCCTCTCTAATTCCATACACTCACACACCCACAGAGTTCCAGAGTAAACAACTAGGACTTCCATTTATTTTTATGGAAAGATAAGAATATAATACTGGATCACAGTAATGGTGTATTCAGATCTGTGTCTGGCAGAATCCAGTGCAAGATGCCTTAGATAAGATTGCCTGAATTCTATTAAAGGAGAATTAAGAAATAATCTGTCGATCTGGGAAAGTTCTCTTTAATGTCTTTCACTTAACATGTAGCTTATGGCCAGAAACAGTACAGTTTATATTGCTAAAATAATAAGCTCGTCTAATATTGAATGTTCCTGACCAGATGGATATTATTGTGTTACTTCATTCTGTGTGAAAGAAATCATACTTGAGACTTTCATAAATCAAATGTAACATTTTAAACATCTGCAAAAATTGTATAGGACCAATGGTATTAAAACTGGGATGTCTCTGGAGAAAGATCTCCAATATAAACTCTCCAAGACTTTCATCTCTGAGCTGTCTTCACCATCTTCACCACCTTCACCATCTTTTCTATCATCATACAACATTTTAGCTGGTTCATAACTAGTTTGCCTGTTCCCCATCCTTCCAAATGTACAGGGAAAATATATTTCTCACTTCTAATAAATTATTCTCTATTACACCTGTGTAAACACATCCCATTCAGCTGCAGTTTGCAAAGTTGGTGGAAAATTACTCATTTTTCTTAGGAGGTAAGATGCCATATGATACTACTTCAATAAAATGATAATAGCAGTAGTAAAAAGAAAAAAAAGGTATTTCTGTCTTCTGATAAAGCATTCCTCATATGGAAAACTACCTAAGTTTAATTAACTCTGACTAAACTATTAATCATTTCATGTTAAGATGCCTGTCTGTACAGTGGATTATTGCTTTGTTCTTTCTCATAGTATAATAGATTAACATCCTTCATCTGAATGATAGTTTTATTGCTTTGAAACAGTCATTTCTGCATTTTCCCATTCTGCCCACCTCAGTTCACTGGAGGTGCTAGTGGGCCTAAAATGAGTAGCACGGTGAACATTAAACCATTAGATTCAAGTGTAAGGGGAAGCAGCAATATGCTGATATGTGTAATCTTGCAAGTGGACAGGGAAAGCTAGAATTTGCTTTTGACGTGTACACGCTTTACTCCAGTTTTGTTTTATGG
Source organism: Aquila spilogaster (assembly GCA_024606505.1). Taxonomy (NCBI): domain Eukaryota; kingdom Metazoa; phylum Chordata; class Aves; order Accipitriformes; family Accipitridae; genus Aquila; species Aquila spilogaster. Next base: position 19,736 of record JANHGO010004343.1, on the reverse strand, counting down.
TTTGGTTTCTTGGTGGCAATTCCCACCACAGTGTTTGAGGGGGGCCTCCTTCCCCTCCAGGGCAGTGAGCAATGTCTGCAGTGCACTGATGGGCTGCCCAAGGACATGCAGGCTGAGGCTATCAATACTTGAACATGAAAAATGTTCAACTTTAAAATCTGTTTTTTGCACTGCAAAGGTGTACGGCAAAGCCAAACACTGAGAAACAGGAGGACATGCAAGGGGAAAGGGTGCAGGTGGCCCACTGAAGGTGTCTATTGCTCTTAGAAGTATTTACATGTAACCTGCCACAGCACAGAAGCCAAGGTCTTCTGTCCTCTTCAGTATTACCCTGCAATTGTAAAAATAACCAACTTGGTAGCTTCTGAGTACTGTTAAGTACAGGAGTGTGACTGTTTTCCCAGAATGTAATCTCTGAGTAATCTGAGGTCTCAAAGGCTGACATTCCAAGGCAGTGCAGGATCACTGTGGAAATCGTGTCTGTCTACAGCACCAGTTGTCACAGTGTTGGTGTGCTGTGGTTGGTCTGACGTCAGTACTTGGTTTCAGGAATGTTTTCTCAGCTTTGGCTGTTGTGAAAAGTTCTTGGCCAAAATACTTGTAGATCAATACTGCATTAATGGTTCTTTGCTGTAAAAGCTCCTTGTATTACTGCCCAAACTACACACACAATTCAAAATTTTGCTCATGGGTGATGAAATTGGCAGATGACTAATGGAAGTACAACAAGCAGAATTTAAGTTCATGGTGATCATGGTGAAAAGACATAGTGTGATATATCCCTGCTGAGCCCCAACAGCTATACAGTCAGTGCTTACCACTTCATCTTTCTGTTTTTAACATGAAGGAAGGGGGAGTTTTTGGCACTTGTTCATTAAATTTCATCCTGTGCTTGCCATGTGTCATAGTTTACCGTAGGCAAAATGATAGAGGGAGAAGTGTTAATGAGCATAATTAGTGTTGCAGTCTGTTAGCCCAGACTTCTATTCCTTAATTTTACTCCAGGAGTTCCCAAACTGCGTTTACTGTGTGCCATCATGAACAGCAGGGCAAGCCATGTAGCACTGTGGAGTATGCTGCATGCTATTAACATTACATGCACAGCTTGTTGTACCGTATAAACTTGGCTCTCCAAAATGGTACAAGGATGCTTTTTGATGATCTCACCTAATTTTAAGATATTTGTCTAGGTTCCAACCCTCTAAGCTTAAGGAATTTAGTTACATAAAACATTAGCTATGCTTTTGAAGCTGGATGGAGGAGAAATAGGTTGAAAATTTATTTCATTTAATCAGTAATAGAGCAAGATGAGAGAGCTGCAGCAAGGTTCCGCAATCATTGATCTGACCTAATCACTCATGTAATTGATGTAATCACTCCTGACATGTGAAGCACAAAATTTCTTATATTCAAAGAAAAGTCTTTTGATTTTCATTAAAAAAAAAGTCATAAAACCATGACAAATGGTCTTACAATTCCTTCTGCAATGCATGTCTGTTCTGCTTGAGCAGCAGCTACTTTTGCTGTCAGTAAGATGGAAACCTTCACGGTGCCCTTTCCAGAGAACTTGGGATGTGACTGCACCCTTCTCTCAGTGCCTCTTCCCTCCTCTCCTGGCTTCTTCTGCTATTCAGAAACATCCCATGGCTTCCATGGGGTTCATCCCAGAAAATGGAATATGAAATTTGACTTGCTCTTTGGTGAAAATACAGAAACATACCAAGCCCATTTTTTTAACCATAACTAGTCTCTGATACAGTTTTAATCATTTCTAATTCATCTTTTAGCAATCTCATTTAGGCCACATTTCCCTAGATTGTCTATGAAGATAGTGGGGAAACACGGCAGTAGAGCTTTAAGGGGACAAGTTGTGTCATCTCTGTTACATCTCTGTGTCTTCTTCCTTAGCTAGAAGGTCCACTGTTGTAACACTGATTTGCCATAATTATTCATCAACATACTCTTGTAGGTCTCTATTCATCTCCTTGGAGAGGAGTAATAGCCTGCTCTTTGTTTTTTAAGAACTTTTAGACAGCTTGGATGCTCATTTGCAGAGACGGGGCTCTGACTGAGACTACTGAACTCTTCTGGAACCCCTACAAAGTCAAACATTGTAGCCTAGTGCACACAAATAAGAAAACAATGATCAGATAACCAGGAATTCTACTAGTTCTATATTTAAATGGAAACTGAATTAGACATTCTCCTCTAAAAGCTACTGTAGGGCACAAAAAGTGAGGAGTTTTCTTCAAATTTACAATGTGATAGCTGGTCTGATTTCTTCTGCTTCATTAATCCAGAGCTTAGGAAGACTATCTTAAAAGTGAGTACAGTCAAGATTTGCTGTAAAATTAATTAAATCATAATAAATAATGACTGGTTTGACTAGTGAGGCAAACCTGTTGTGACTCACAACAAAGATGGAAAAGACTTTCAGAGAGCCCTGGGGCAACATTTGTCCAGCTGCAAATGATGATTTCCTTTACAATTATTTCTTTTTGAGCCTACAAAGCGAATTATTCACCCTGATGGGTGTGAATAAACAGGACAAGTGGTTTTTACACTAGGAAATATTTTGATTTGAATTGAGAAGCTGTTAATTTGAGAAAGGCAAGTGGGCAGATCCAGAGGCAGAAAAGCACTTGAGCTGGACAGTTATCCAATAAAATTATTTTTCCCTGTAGTAGCTTTAATACCCTAGAGCTAGGACTGAAAAAATCACGCTGTTTCCCTAGGGATGGCTGGTGAAAGAACCACATTTGAGAAAGAGCATGACCTTCCCTGCAGCCCTTCCTGGGAGGGGGCCACAAAATGGATTTTCACTTTTTGTCAGCAATGGTCAGGCTTCTACAGGGGCTGTGTGCCTGGATATAGCTGCAAATGAATTGCATTTTGAATAAAGAGCTATAAAAAGCTGAAGAACTTGGTTTTCAGCCCCCTTCTCTTTCTGAGTGAGATATCAGAAAACAGATTTATTCAAAATGAAAGTGACTTTCTGCTCTGTTTCATCGTCCTGTACAAATGTAATATTAATTATGCTTCAAATCATAATGTAAACAGTTTTAGATCATCTTCTTGCTACGTATTTTAAATGCAATGATGAAATTTTTAAAAAAAGGTGCAGGAAGGAAGTCAGAGTTGGTGCACGCTCAGGGTTAGTGACAAGCAAGTCTTTCAACGCCAAGCAAGTGACTGGGGGCCCGATCCTGTAAATCATTTATGCAGGGACATATACAGCTGTATACCTTGATAAGCACTTGTATTATAAAATAATGCAACTCTTGGCACCCAGATCCTGCTTTTCAGACATCTGATTGACTTTTTGTCCCCTCTAACATTGATTCTTGCGGCTGAAATGGTGTCGCTCTGTGAGCAGGGGACAGCCTCACGTGTGAGTTCTCCAATGTATTTGGGCAGGCATGTCCTTTGGGAGTGAGATAGAAGAGGCTTGCCAACAAGGTGTCCTTGCAAACAAGTTGCGCAGAGGCTTGCAAACTCCTCTCCATTTGGTGTCTGTTCTTTGTAAACTCTCACCAAATAAGGCTTCAGTTACAAAGGCTGATTGACAAATTGAACTTAGGAACTTTGGACTTTCTGCACAGGCTTAATAGGCTAATTAACTTTAATTAACATTAATTTCTCCGCCCTAGGCTGCTTAAAGTTATAGTTAATTGCACATGCCATGTATGATACATAGGGGAGTCTCTATTCCTATTACACAAAATGGTGAAGATTGGATGAGATGTTTGTGCTGTCAATACAGAGGACTAAAACTCCCAATAGCAGCAGCTGGAAGTTGTCAGCTACAACATAAATCATGGTAAAGTATCTTGGGATTTGGAGCTCACCTGTCTGCCAAATTTTAAACTGATGATGGGGTGCTCAGCGGCCTCAGCAATGGGCAACCTATTGTGCAAGCAACCAGGGAAGCAAAATGAATGGTGAGTCAAAGATTCTCAATAAAAATGAAACACAATGGCTCAAATCAAATTTAACATCCAAATACTTCCTGCAAACTGGAGCAAACAAAGCATGACACAGAAACAGGAATGACTGTCGGATGTGGGACCTATCAGGTTCTGAAACATCCCAGACTGCCTTGTAGGCAGCTCACAAGGCGAGATGAGTGAAGCTGCGTGTGCCTGGCGAGATGCAAGTCTTCCCCTTCCTAGGAACAGCTCTTAGACCTCTTGTTTTGTGTAAGTTGCTCTATGAATATCTGAAAAGGAAGAAGTATTGTCCTTAGACAAATACATCAGAATGGCCTGTACTGGGACCACAAGGCTTGCTGACAGCAGATATGGTAGGAGAAGGAGACTTTGAGAGAGCGCACTGTGTGCAGCAAGCTTTGATCAGGGTGCCGCGGTAGAAGGATGAGGCTCTAGCCACTTAAATATAGAAAAATTGCAGAACATACCCAGTGATATAATAATGGCTGTCACATCGATACAATCTATGGGGCCTGTCTAGGCAATTATTTCCTACAATACTAATAATACTGAATGTTCTTTAAACAGAAATGTTCAATGTTTTCCTAACAAATATATGAATGAGTCACCCACTGGGTCCCATTTTATAAGCCTTAGAATCCTCTTCTTGGCACCTATATTTGGGCATATCCATGACTGAGTCAAGATTTTATTGTGACTGACAGAGCTGATCTTCAGTTTTAGAAACAAGTGTTGCCCAAACAAGATGTCTCTAATCAAGCCTTGGAACTGACATCTTACTTACGCAGCCCAAACGTATTTATCCTGTCAACTCACTCTGTATCTCCATCTTCCTCATTAACCACTGGAGAAAGAGAGATGCGTAGCCAGCAGAAATGGATGGCTGTTTTGCTTCAGTTTGTACTGAAGCTGCTTGGCCTGCTGGTTGGCTGCATGTGCCAAAGAGGAAAACAACCCACTTTCTTTCCATTTGCTGTTGCACTTTGCAAAGGTGTACTGTAATTGAGAGATCGTTGACCCCTCATCACCACGGCAGTATTCAGAAGCAAAAATGCCTGCCATCTGTTCAAGAGCAAGCCATAGACAAGAAATGATTTCAAACAAGTGCAGAAACAATAACATTAAATACCAGAATATATCAGAGTATTTCAGCGACTTAAGATCACAGCCAATATTGCTCTTCATCAATTTAAGGCTGCCATGTATTTTCAAAAAACAAGAATAATATTATAATGTAATTGCCAATTAGTCACCAGAGATGAGTCACTATAGCTTTGCTGACTGACAATGGCTTTTACACCTCCCCTGAAGTACACTAACTCTTTGAGTCTATAGCTTGCTATGAGCTGTGAATAGACTTCCAATGAAGCTTGTTGTGCTTGAGATATAAAAGTAGATGAGTATTTATCTTCCCACCATATAATGAATAAATCAGTGTACATGTTTTGACTGTGTGACTTTTTTATGGTTCTCTTTTATGAGTTGAGTTCTGTCCTCAGAAAAGGTTACATTTTCTACAGTTATCTGAGTTCATATTAGTTCTCCTAGTTTAACCACTTATTTGTTGACTATAATATCCTTTACTGAGCAACTGGAAGAGACTGTAGGAAGTATTCTTGTGATCAAACCCACTGTCATCGTCTGCGAACATTAGCACCGATCCACATGTCAAACAACAGTGTTTCAGCCCTGGACTGACCAAGGTATACATACATTTTTATTAATTAGCCAAAGCATGGAGTAAGGATTTTACATAGGTTTTATGTTTTCGTGGAGGTGAAAATACGAGGTTGGCAAACCTCCCAGTGCAAATTTATTTATTTATGAAAATATTTTGAAGGAACTCAGCAAAGTGCCGGCTGTCTCTGGACACTGCTTGACAGGATCACTCAGACGCAGCTTATTGCCAGAGGAAGGGAGAGCTCTTGTCCTTGCTCCAACCACTGGGGAGAAGGAAGGTATATCCTTCCTTTGCTGCAGCAGCAGCAATCTCAGCTGGCCTTGGTGAATGAGAGAGGAGCAGGGCAGGGGCAGGAGATTGGCAGTGGTGGCCAGCAGAACCACCCAGCTGTCTGTGGAGCTATCACTCAGAAATAGGGCTGCAGCAGAAATGCTGAGTTACTGCCTGAACCAGTGATTGAGCACCTGGTGGGAAGGCAGGGCCAACCCAAGGGAGCTTAGGTGCATGCAGTGTACCTGAGTGACCGGAAGGGGTGAAGCCATGATTCAGCCAGGGTTGGCAGTGGAGATTAGGGTATCTATTGCTAGAGATCCCAACCTATCTGAGGCCCTCTAAAGGTAAGCAGCTCCCTTCCTTTATTTCTGTGTTTATGGCTGCTGCACTTGGTCTCGTTCTCATTTGCTGTAGCCAAAGACTTTGCCACTTTGCTATTATTGCAGTACTTTCCATCCCATTATAGCATTACACCGGTGCTGCTCATGGCCTACTGGTACTCGCTGCCCTTCTTGCGTCATGCAAGTAATGGAAAAGCCATAAATGAAATGGGATTTTCTAATCTAATCCTCCAAAAAGAGAAGAAGTATCAGTTTCATTGATCCAGTAAGAGCACTGCCACTTATCCTGCAGCCTCAGGACTGGTGAGAACAAGAGAGGGACTGGGAGCACACAGGCAGGGCATATATCATGTCAGCCAGGACTTAACTTGCTCTGGATATGATGTAAAACCACGGTCTTATATTTATCTTCTGATTCCAGCTGACTTTCAGTCAACTTAAGGTGCATCCCAAGTCCCATGGATCCTTTAGACATCACTTCTAGATGTGCAGACCCAGATCAGGACTCACGCTACTCATTTCACTCTCCTTTTTTGGCCTCGGACCTTGGAAAGACTGGACCTCAGAAAAAGCTGAACCTCAGCACTCAAGCTGCGCTACGCTTTACATTCAGTGGCCTCCAGCTGGAGAATTCCAGCATACCTGCACCCAGAACACACCGGTGCGCTCAAGGCTTGGGAAATGGTAGTGTGGGTTCCAAGTGGAGATGTGAAATCTCTGGCTTGGAGCACAGCTGAGCTGTTTTTCTATATGTGATTAGTGTATCATGCACTGCAGTGCATCACATATGGAATTACAAAGCCTGGAGTTTGTCTGGATGATACTGCTTCAGAGCAATGGTTTGAGAAAGTAACTAAAGCAGAATGGTCTGCAATAGCTTACTTTTGTAGGACACACTAAGACCTACAGAAGAAAAGCACTGGTTACAAGCAGCTTTTATGCACGGCATTAAGAGCTTTTTGATTTATCTTTATGGACCCAAAAGTAATTACAAATTATACAAGAAGGAAATTATCTTTCCAAGTGAGTATAACTGTTGAGACAGTTTATTAACTTCTACTGCATTCCATTCTGGGAGACCTGATAGCTCCAGGTTTGCTCCAGAGACCTGAGCACCACAGTTGTCCCTTCCCAGCTCAGCTGTGCAGAACACAGACTGCCAGCAGGCGTGCTGGGTGCGGACATGTCGCTGCCAGGTTCTCTGCCCCAGCTTCCATGTTGTAAACTTGCATGGCATCCTGCTTTGCAGTAACTTGTCCACAATGCAGAAAAGGAATCTGGGATTTTAATTTGATGATGGCAGCTTGGAAAGGCTTTCCCTTCTTCCTTCAAAACAGAGAGCCAGCAAAGAAACAAATGTTTTTCTGAAGAAATGTGTTAAGATTGTCTGCCTTAGAGTAGGCGTGAGCAGCTCCAGCACTGCAGGGCTCCAGCTCTCCAACAGAAGCATCCAGGAGAGTGATCCCACAGCCCTGGGGGCTGCAGCAGGACACGGCAGCAGCTGACATGCACCTTCAACTCTGTACCACCAGTTATCTGCAGCAGGACTTAGCAGTTCTTCCTGCTACACTCATCTGCAGCCAAGACTTCCAGAAACATGAATCAGATGAAAACGTTGCTGCTGAATCCACCAGCATCCCCAAACTCCTGCAGAGAGCATCTGTGTAATGCTGTAAGATAAGCAGCTTCACTGGAGGTGCATTGTGGCTCTCCTGTGTAGTGTGCGCTGTAAGGTGCAGATACACTCTTTTCATACAGCTCAGCTCCTCCAGGTCCTGCCCTGACATAGCAGCATGCCATTCATTTGTTGGAACACGTGCAGAGTCCTAGTGACCTGCTGGGCCACGGACATGGACTTAAATGCTCTTTTGAACTGGGCCCAAAATGATGCCACTTAAATACAAAATGTTTCCTTTTCCTTCTGGTTATTGAAATGAATGAGCCCCACGTGATAGACATGAGACAGTGATGTCGAGCCAATCTATAATAATCTGACGTTATGGGAATTCTGTGCTGTGGAATGAATCAAACAGTTTCCAAGCCTGATAAATGGAGGAATTGAAAATCTGATTTGTAATTCAGAAAATAAGTAGTTTAATTAAAGAGGCATGTGAAACTCAAGATTCCTTGAAATCTTCAGTTCCTTCAGTAAGGAACTGAACAGAGACCCATAATTATAACAGAAGAGCTGACTGCCAGTCCCATTATCATCTATTCTTTCAAAATTTACTTGAACGGTATGATGAAAAAATACACAAAGAATGGAGTGATTGCAGTGAGCCATGGTACAAACCATATTACTTCCCCCCAGAACGGCCCTGCTTTGTAAGATTTGATTCCAGCTGCCCAGCTCTGGAAGTAGAGGCCAATGTCTATTTTGTATTTCGTTTGGGATGTTTCCTGCCCTATGTGAACATCACTTCTGGTCTGCCCCTGCACGTGGCACCTATTCAGTGCTAAAATTCTGAATTTGGGGTAGAGAAGCTGTTTTTCTGGGCAGGTTAGTTCTACCACACCATCATGATTAGGGCTCTGATATTTTAGTTAATGTCATGACACTGGAAGCAAAGAGAAATCGCAGAGGGGAGAGGAGGCAGTAGAGGACTGCTGGCAGGAAGTGTCTCTGCCTTGCTCACCTTCACCAGGGAATTTATCTAAGTACCCATCCCATGCTCCCTTCTGCAATGCACAAAATAATCGTGGTTCTGTGATTAGCCTGGCATCATCTGTAGCCTTCTTTTCTGTCCCATGAGGCTGCTACAATGCAAAATGTGTGTCTCTCTCTCCTCCCACTGCTGTAAGACTATTTTATTTCAGCAGAACTCACACATTTAGCTCCATTAAACATAATGGCATCAGATTGATATGAATGCTCTTTTTAGTCATCTAAGGAAATGCTAATGCCTCTGAGCAGGGAGATCCTCTCTCTAAAAGCCTCTGTTCTCCACACTGTTCCAACGGATGGCACCATTAGCTACTGACTGCAATGTAGCTACAGTTTTATGGGCAGTTGTGCCTTTCTGATCCCTTTTTAGCATTCCTGTCTCCACCCTGAATCCAAAGCTCTGTACTGGTATATAAAACTCTGCCCAGTGATTAAGAAGGAGATCTAAAAACTGGGTATCATTATACAAAACAGAACTGTATTTCCAGCATCACTCACCTGTTCACAGAGCTCTTTATTTCTGTAAAAGCAGAGCAATACAGATGGACACCACAGCATCTTGTGAGAGTGAACAGAGCAGCTGAGGCCCGGGGTACAAGACGTTGGTGTCTATCCTGAAGGGGTGAGCCACTGCACTCCCTCCGAGATGTTCCAAAGCCAGTGCTCTCCCCAGCTGGCAGCATATGTTGCAGCGGCACACGGCTACTGGAAGGTACTTGTGCTGACTTCTCGGAGCGATTTGCAGAAGTGTGAAAAAGTCATAAGGGGTCTTGCTGCAGTTACTGTGAATTATCTGCCACGCATGAACACCATGTGTGACAAGATCCCTCTAGCTGCTGTGCTGCGGCACACTGCTCCCTGTGTGCCCTGCTACACTTAGGGGATCAGAGGTTGCTGCCAGGGGAAAGAGTCACACTCCAGCTGGCATCTTGAGTTTGTACCATGCTGCTAAGGCAGCAGCAGCTGGTGCAGAGTGCTTACATGATGTCATGATGTGGAATACCAATAACAAAAATCATAAAACCATGACAGGGGAGAGCAAGATGTAAAAGTCCTCGTGTTAACACCATTGTGCTTTTCACCCTAATGAGAAGTCACCCCTCGCTGCAGGAGGATGGCTGCCGGCCCTGACCCTGCCTTAGGAAAGGTCGTGCTACCTGGCAAGCTCGGGCTGAGCTCAGTGGGGTTTGTGTTCACAGCAGAAAGGAAAAAGAAGTCGGGAGCATTGGTTCGTTCCATGTCATAGCTTGGACATGCTTCAAGCACTCTAGATGAATCAATGGGAATAACGTACTGTTAAGAGCAGCAGAGGGCCTCAGAGTATCTTTAACATTTACTTTAATTTAATTTTTCCCTTTTTTAAAAAAGAACCAGTGTAGTTTCTATTTGATTTCCTGGGCAAATTTGGAGCAGAGTGTAATATGTGGCCACTTGTGCTGGGTGTTTAGACTCAGTGCAATCAATTGGCAGGGCATTAATTAGCAACACAACTCTGTTCTCTCATCTGAGAGATGTGGTTTCTGGCTGAGGCTTCTTGAGAAAAACCAAATTAAGTGTAAGTAAACTATCTTGCATTTACAATGCAAAGTGCTTGGATAAGAAGCTATTTGACACACCCAGAGGCACGGAGAAGGCACCAGGCATGCTGCAGTAACAGAACCACCCAGGCAGTGCACAGGGAGAAAACGATCACTGAATTCCTTGTCCCCAAGGAAGAAAAGGAAGGCTCTGCAGATTGGAACCCAAACTGAAGGGCAAGTGAGCTGCTGCTTGTTTCTAGATCAGACTAGCACGTTTCCCCCGCAAAGCCCCATTGTTGCTCTGGCAACTGTGGTAACTTCCCATCTCCTGCACGCTGCAGTCCTGTGTACTTCTGGTGTGGAAACCACATAGACACTGTGTCCCTGTCATCTGGGAGAGGAGCACAAAAACAGAGCCCAACAGTGTAACTTAGAGGGACAGTGAGCAGTGGAAAGGCAAGCATCAAATGGCTTCTACTGGCTTGTAGATCAACCTCTGTCTTGCAAATCTTCCCTGTAGTTCCCAAACATGATTTCACCTTGCAGTTAGGAGAAACACTTACATTGCTGATAAATCAGTCCAGTCTCAAAGCCAGTGTGGTATTTTCCTTCTCTGGAAAAGCCGTTAATGAAGGCACTGTGCTGGTGTTTGCCAAGCAGCACCAGGTTGGTTGCAATGAAGGCAGGGCTGTGTGCTGGGAAGCAATATCTGGCACCTGGTAAGAGGGGATCAGCAGCATTTCTCTGCACCCATACTCTCCACTGCAGAGAACTGCGTGGGCAATCCAGGCAAGTAAACTAATGAGCTTTGCTTAACAAACTATCCCAGCTGAATTCCTGAAGCAATTTACACATTAGGTATATAGCAGCAAGGAAGTGACATTTCAGACTAGCTTTTTATGAGGGATAAAATAGTAGGGATTTGTAGCAAAGGGGAAATATGGCTTGGTAATTAGGTAGGAAATGAATAACTGAGCTAAAGGCAGAGTTCAGACAAGGAACTGAAATATGCTTTAAAGAGGATTTTTCCATTAAGGCTAATTATCACAATAGCTGTTCAGTAACATAATCCTTGAGCAGCATAAAACACTTCTGGTCTCACGTGCCTAAGCCAAACAGAAAGAACGTACAGCCCTTAATGGAATTCTACTTTTTGAAGCAAGGATCCTTCAATATCTGTATTAGTACTGCTCCTGGACTTCCATCTGAGCCCTCAGCTCTGGCCACCCCTCACCATGGGCAAGGCCCATACAGTCAGACCTGCTGTAGATTTATGTTCAGCAAGCTTAATTAACTTAACAGCTGGAACCTGTTCCAGTCCTGAGCACTGTATTCATGCTCAGATGGGGGTAGTTACTGTCCATTTCCATTTAGCTTGTGCAAATGGATGACTTGAGAGATGCTATGCAGTACTAGGAGTAACAATGAAGTGGCCTGTGTGGGGGAAAGCCTGTGACTTTCTCTCTGGGCTGGTCACCATGAGCTTCTAGGTGGCTGCAGGCTCTAGATGCTCCCAGCAGTGGGTTATTCCTCAGTACCTGTTCTGGGAAGTGCGTCATCCATCTGTGCCCTGCTCCTTTGGGGCTGGTGCTCCTGCCTCAAGGTGCTTTGTGAGTGGGATGTCTGGTCATCACATGAGCTGTGGGGCAATGCTAAAGATTGAGTCAACAAAACTGAGCTGTTCAGCAGGTTTGGGAGAGTAGGGATGAAATCTAGGTTGTCCTTGGCATGTATAGAAATGTTCAGTCAGCAGGTTGTCAGTGAGTATCTCCAGCCATAATACATGGAAAATGTTAGACAGAAGGAAAAAAGAAGTTCTGACCACTTGGCTGCTTGTCCTTTAGCTGCCAGCAGCAAACACCGGAGCTCTACAGAGAGCCCATGGCTCTGGGAAGCCTGCCTTGGCTGGGCTTGAAGGACACATGGCATTAACAGGACATCTCACCACAGAAATGCAACTCTGGGGCTTGTTTTCCTCCCTTACTTCTCTTTTACTGTGGGAGAAATAGAATTGTTTACAACTCCAAGGCACTATAATGTGACTTAGAGGTGAAGGGTTCCCCCTGAGCTCTTCTCCTCCTCCAGGAGTCTGGCAGCACAGCCAGACACATTGCATTCCTGCTAGCTTTGGTTCTGCTTTCACTGAGGACGTGTCAGACTTCTACTTGTCCAATGCTTTTTTTTTCCTTTGGGGCATATGTAAACCATGACTTCCCAAAGCTCTTACCACAAGCTAATGGTGAAGAAGAAACGATGGTCCCATCTCTTTCTATTCACTGTTACACGTCTCCTTCAGACTCTCACTGTCTCCTTCAGGAAATCTCATCTCTGGCTACAGGTGACAGGAATCAGCTGAAAGTCGTCAGTATGTCAGCCAGCAGCCAGGCAGTGTGCCACCACGAGGCTCTGCCTCTCCCTTCATCACTTCAGCTGCTGCTGCCCTCTGTACAGCCAGGCAGCTCCTACTGCTATATCATCGTCTCGCAAGGTCTCCACTTCGCTGCTGGAGCAATCAGCAGTAATCAGGGTTACTGTCAACACTGCTGGTTTTATTGGTGCACTGAGGATATTGAACAGTTTCCTGGGAAGTCCCAGCCCATGTCTTACTGTGATCCGGGAGCATCTCAACCTCCTTTTGTAAAGGAAATTATACTGTCATGGTCACACAGGAAAGCCTGAACACAAGGTTCTGGTGCGTGCTTTAAGTGTGATAAAGCTGAGGGCAGAGGAACTGTTAAAATGTGAGTTTAAAAATCACAGAAAAATTCACAATTCTCATGTTGATGTGTACAGCACGTCTGGGGATTTGGGGTTGGCAGTGCTGCCTGTGTTGCTCACAGGCATCACAGCCAGCAGTTGTTAGCATGGGGCTGGATTATTGGCCTTCACCAGGAGGAGACAGCAGAGAGCTTTGAGAAGAATCTCTTTTAGCATCCTTGAGGGGAGAGTGTTAGGACTCTGCAGACTGGCAGGAATGGAAGGTACTCAGTGCTATGAACCCGCTGAGTCTCAAGGGAATGGTGCTGGCTGCCCTCCCAGGGGCTGTGCTGCCTTTGGCCAGGACCTTTGCCCACTTGGCCTGGGACATTGAAGGTTTCTGTATACTGCAGTTCAGACCTGGCTGCTGTGCAGAACTGTGCTCGCACCCACCTCCCATGCTGTGGCCCAGAACCCCAGAGAGCTGCCCTGTTCCAGATTCAGGCACCTCTCTTTAGCAGCTATTCAGCCCTGCCTCCTTACCTGGGTTGCTCAGACCTGGCTGTCTTTCCACGCTGCATAAGTCTACAGAACAAACTGCCAGGGCAACACACTGACCTATTCAGATAAACAGATGAAATGGTTTTCTTGGAACTGCTATTTCAGGATACCTTGTGGCCTTTTCCTTTGACAAGCTTAATAAAGAATGCTTATGTCGTACAGGAAATCTGGTTAGTCTCCATGAGTGGACTTCTCAATTGTTAATCTCATTTGTGCCAGAGACTAAAATCTGGCTACCATGACTTTTGTCAGCCTGTTGATCTAATATTCACAACCATTTCCATAATTACATAGCCAATCACTTTTAACTGGCAGTAGGATCACTGGAAAATACTTCTGGTTGGGGCAGTAAATCCACCTGCTGTAGAGATTCCTGCATTGAGCTTGTCTTGCAGATGATGCTAAATGACTTGCAGGCATTCAATGAAGTCCACAAACACCATAATTGGCAGTGCTGCCATTCACTGTACAGATTAACATTTGCCTGCAATTATTCTGGTGCTATTTATCCTATTGTGACACAACCAATACCCCCAGCCACAAGGTGAAAGGCAGCTCAGCCACTCCAATTACAGTGGGGAGACACAGTTTGCAGTTAGTCAATAAAAACAGAGACAGTCTCCTTGTAAGGCAATGAGTCATATTAGGTTCTTTTAAAAATTCCTTGTATTTTAACAGCAGTGTATTAACAGTTTTGTATCTAGCATAACTGCGTAGTTTCCATGGAAATAAACAGGAGGCAATACTTTCAGAGTGACCTACGTATTTCACTGAGCTGTGCTGCATTTGTTCTCAATTAAATGTGCTCAAAAGATCCATTTTCAAATCTTATACATACTTTGTGCATTTACAAAAGGAGCATCCTGAGCTACAAAGGCCACAAAGTGAGTAATTCTTGACGTGGGAGTCCCAGCGAAGCAGACTTCAGCAGGAGGAAGCGAGGTGGCACGCTGCTGGGATGCAGAAAGTCCCTGCCCCATGCCCCGAGCTGCTCAGTGCCAGGGCCAGACACGGCCAGATGTGTGCCAAAACATTTGGCTCATTGGCCTTCAGATGTCTTCAGGATCTGGATTTCCAATACTCTTTCTAGAAGACTGTTCCATAGCCTCATCTCTAGTTTTTTTCTGAGCAGTATGATTATGTTCTGTTTCTTTCTGTTATCCCGGTATTCCCAAGTACATTTTGCCTCTCCCTTCTTGGTGGCTATATTCTTCAAGTGTTCACAAGCTGTCACACTGTTCTTTGTGAGCCCTGCCATATATCCGCCTGGTATGCAGTTAGACATAGCTTAGCTGTATTTTCTTTTCTGTTTATTATTGGATTTGCAATGTTAAATATTTCCTCCTGGGTGATTTGCATTATCACATCCCATCCTGTCACTGTTACGCTCTCTCACTTTATCAATAGCTAAGGCAGAGCTAAATTGGCCTATATTTTCTAAGTGTCTCACTCATTTTCCTCTGCAGCTGTGACCTTTCTGTTTAGGAAGACACTTAGATTGTATGACTGCTGCATAGACGCGCATCATCAATAACAGCAACAGCAAACAATACATGAGTAACAGTGGGGAAAGCCATGATAACCTGGAGCAAAGTGCACCTCTTCCTGATGACAAAAGCCTCTGCTGGCAAGCTCTGTTTGAGAATCACTGAAAGGAGAATAAGCATCTAAGAATGTTAAACCGCTTCATGAATTTTATTTCTAACCATAAATCTCACCTGTGTGTCTGCGGGGGAATACTGTCATGTTATCATAGCCCTCTGTCTTACAGTGCATCGTTTGTTCTTGTTTTTCCGCTCTGAATCTTTCATCACTCGGCTGGTGATATATGGCAAACACCTTGCTGTCTCTGAAACTGGTAACAGGGAGGCACAGGTGGGTGAAGGGCATGCACTGACAAAGACAGGTATTGATAATAAAAATAGAATTGGTGATAAGAAAACATTAATTTGTCAAATTCTTGTTAAACCAGGTCCACTGATAGCTACAGTTCTGTGTAATACTGCCTACAGTGCAGCACCTTGAGTTTAACAGATCATTCTGGGTAGAATTCTTTTCATTGCAGAGAGGAATGCTGTTCCTCTGAGCGGGCATCTGCTTCTTTTGCTCTCAGGCTGGAGAGGTTTGGTGTGCCAGGAACTGACATGACTTTGAGAGCTGACAGCAGAACATGTTGATATTGCTACAATTGCTGTCCCCTTTTCATATTTAATTAACGACAACACTTTTGCAGGGTGCCTGCAGCCACAGCTGTGCCATGATCCCACCACACGTCTCATATACGTAGGTTGCTCTGAAAGTAATGCCTCCTATTCCATGGAAACCACAACAGATACAAAGAGCACAAGAACACTATTTGATAGAGCAAATTCTCAGCTACAAAACACAGTTCTTCAGCACAGTCACCACCATGAGCTGTGCATTTTCACCAGCAATGAACAAGAGCCTGCGTGCTCCATTCATAACAATCTGCACCAGCGGAGGTGACCCACTGTCACTGCCACCACTGCAGAAACACAATACCCTCCACCTCCCTGCACTCATATCCACTGTTTGGTCTCCATCAGTGTTCAGCAACCATTGACGGATGTCAGTGGGTGCCATTTTTTTCTGCATGGAGGAATTAAAGGACACACCTTTACCTCATCTGCACTTCCATGTCAGACACCATTCTGTCACACTGCTCCTCTGCTGTCATCTGTCTCACGGCAACAAACTGGAACGGAATATTGGTGGGAAGGTTCAGCCTCTACTGCCATGCCACCAACATCCACCTCTGATGTCATGAGCCAACATAACATAGGAGGCATTACCTTCAAAGCAGCCCTTATAACATCTGTGTTATACACTATAAGGGAAGCTGCTGTGAATGAAAAAGAACTGAAGAGGAGAGCTGTTTTTACAGCAGGGAATATGGATAGTGTCACTACCTGTAACCCAGATCTGAGCATCTTTGCTGAGGTTAGCTTTATATGGGATTGGTATGGGAGAGAAAATGTACTGGGGAGAGACAGATGTCAGACTGCACAGAAGATAAAATGCAGTTGCAGAGCCACGGTACCCCCGTGCCTGCTCCTGTTTCTTCTAAGCTTTTCCAGAGGAGACTGGCATCTCCAGGTTATCCTGGAGTCACCACCCTGTCCGCTATCAGACAGGCCCACATGAAGCTACATCCAAAGCAAACAGGACCCATGCATTTCTCATTTCTCACTCCATACATCAGAACCACATTCATTCTACAGCACTCAGGACCTTCTCTACTTGTTTGTTTGTTTTTTTTTTTTGATAGAAAAGAGCTCTGCACAGCCTCTATAGTAAGTGCTTGTGCCCCATACTGGGGCTTTGGCTCTTGTTTCTGAAGTTCTTTCCTCTGTGTGAGTGAGCAAAGGAGCACCCAAAAAAGCAGTCTCAGCAGCTGAGGAAATCATGGGTGGGAACTTCTGTTTGCAAGTGAGGATGGCTGATTTGACTAACTCAGCAGATTCAGTTTGCATTATCAACAGAAAACACAGTGACACAGGTATATCAGCCCTACCTCCTGATAGCGCTGCAATTATAGGCTGATGGAGCAGACTGTGCATCACAAAACCAAAGCCACATTCAATAGAGGATGTGAACACGGCGAGACGCTTGTGCAGCATTAGATTACAGGGCTGCAGGAAATGACAGAGGGGTGATTACACTACAGCCGGCAGCCAGCAGATAAATGCAGAGCCAGGACTTCAGCAAGGAACAACTAAAACCAACATATCTTTAATTCAGCAGGGCGAAGCTGGTGACTCCAAGGTCATCAGGGACATTAGGATTTTTCTGTGTGTTTCTCTTGTGTCTCAATGACTTCCCATTCTCCTACACCAACAACAGCTCTCTGCTCTCCCCTCTTTCTGCTTCCCTGAGCTCTCAGTCATTAGCTGCAGCCTTGCCAGGCAGCTTTTGCTGTCTAAGAATCTCATACCCACACTCTAAGCAGTCACTACAGTTTTCAGAAAGCATCCATATGTGTCTTTAGAAATACTACTGCCTGGGAAATGAGGGGAACAGGTTGTCTCATGTTTTCCTCTTTCTGTGGAAATCATTTCAGTGTCTCTGCTTCAGTTCATCCTGCAAAGCAGCTCTGGGACAAACTCAATGTATGTGAATGTTCATGTAGTTAATGATGAAGCGTTTGGCTTGTTGAAACCATCCTAGACCAACAGTACATCAGTGGGTTGGATCTGGGGTGACTCCTTCCAACCTCAGTGAGTTACACAGGCCAGGTGAAGGATCCCGTATCCCATTTAGGTGACTTACCTCCATATCTCATCCCTCCCCTTCCACTCCCTCCCACAAATGTAGCAGTTTACTCATCAGGAAGTCCATCTCGTCAGCTTCCACGGAGCCACCGGCAGCCCTACAAATACAGGCCGGTATGTCAGCCCTCACAAATCGGCTCACGATTGCATTTGCCCATCACACTGTATCACTGTTCCTTGCTTGCTGCTTGAGTACAACAGGAGAACCAGTGAGCCACACGGTGCCTAGCATTTTGCCAACCACTGTTTCAAAAATGGGGAGAAAAGACATTTTCTTCCACTCAAGTCCAGTTCGGCTTAGGCCGTTTTGCTCTTACGCAGCCTTCACTCACTGGAGCCCTTTGGACCAAACTTTGCTATCGCTTTTGGGAACGTTCTTGCCAGCAGGGTCAGTGAGGTGGATCTGATGGAGAAAAGTGATCTCTCTGCGGCTGGTGGGCGATAAGCTCGAGGCAGCCCCTCACCCACCTGCCTGCCTACGGGCAGCAACATCGGTGTGCTGCTTTGAGACTTCCTGTGAGACCACGTGAGGACACAGTGTATTACGAGCGTTATCTTTAACGTGATGACCCATTCTGCTGTCTTCTAAAAACACGTAGGAGTGGTCGCTCAAGCAAGCCACTTTGCTGCAGCACTGCAACTTTCCTAAGGATTTTACTTCCAGGAGCATCCATAGGCTTTGGATGTTCTGGTTCCTGCTTGTCCCACGCCAGCTTGCGGCAGTGGGAGAGCTTTCCTCGGCAAAAATGCTGGAGCTGCTGCAGCAGTGCTGCCCATTTGCTGGATGCGAGGAGGCAGCTTTCTGGTGCTCCCAAGGCTGTGTTCGTTTTTAGGAAACAAAGGACTCCGTGTTCTGTCCCGGTGCCCCCGCTTTGCTCACCTTTTGTTCTGCCCGGTGATGGCAAACGTCAGAGGCCCTTGGATCACTGAGCGTGTTTATTCTTCATATTCTTCTTTCCTCATTTGACGTTTGTCTGTGCTCCGCATCTCAAGCAGAGGTCGGGGCGTTGGCAGCCGCCACGAGCAGCCAGGGCACAGGGCCGCGTTCCTACTGCGCTTCTGGTTACCGCGCGTCGACGGCCCCGCTACGCCGCATCGGGCGGTCAGTTAAAAACGCACACTGCTTCCGTCCCGCTGCCCCGCTTTTCTGCCGCGGCCGTTCCACAGCACGTGCTCGAGCGCACGAGCCGGCCGGCAGCCTCGGCGACATCCTCGGCGTCGCTCCCGCGCCTGATGTCCCGATGACGGAGGCGCGCACCCAGCAGCGCCCGCGAGCCGCTCGTCTCACCCCGCGCCCGTCCGTTCCGCGCCGCGGCTGCGGGGCTCTCCGCCCCCTGCACGGGATCGCAAAGCCTCTAAACTCGGGGTTGCGTGAGAACGACTGCACGCGTCGTTCTGAGTGCGTTCTGAGTGGGTACGCCCGCGTCCGAGTGCGAGCGGAGAAAGGAAAGAAACGTTATCAGCTGTCGGGGACGGCGCGCATCAGCTGTACACCGCGAGGCCGAAACGCGGACAGATGAAGGAGTAAACGGCATAAAGGGAGCGGCACGAGCGCGCCGGGAGAGTCAGAGGGAATGGGCTTCAGCGCGAGCCTTAACATCCGCTCCGGCCGTTCTACACAGCGGTACCGCGGCACACGGCGGCGCGGCGCGCCACCCTACGTTGGGCGGGGGGCGGGCGCGGGGCGGAACCCAAACCACTGTAAATAGTGGATTTTATATAAAAGCAAAAGCTGAAAATGCCTTAGACCATTAGA
>JANHGO010004342.1:0-25214 GCA_024606505.1 Aquila spilogaster | reverse complement strand
CGGCCCGGTCCGGCGTCCCGGCCCTGGGGCTGCCGGCGGGGCCCGGCGGGGCAGGGCAGGGCAGGGCCGGGCCGGTTGCGGGGCCGCGGTTCCCCCGACAAAGGCGTAGGGGAGGCGGTGTGTGCGCGGTGCCGCTTCCCTGGGGGAAAAATCGAACGGAGCGATGTGAGAAGGGCCTCGGGGCCGAGCCGCCCGCCGGCGGAGGTCCGTCTGCCCGCACAATGGGCCCGGCCCGGCGGAACGGCCCTTTGTGTGCGCGGGGCGGGGGTCCGGCGGCCTCGGGCTCCGCATCGCGGCGTTGTGTGCGTTGTTTATTTATTTATTAACAAAGGAATATTTATAGGAAATCTCCGTGCTCCTTCCCGAGTTCCCACGGGGTCTGGTGGGGTTCGCGTTTCTGTTGGCAGCTCCCGCGGACGCCTCCCCAGCCCCGGCCGGTGGGGCTGAGGGCAGGAGTGAAGGCAGGGTCGTGTTTGCGTGGCACAGTACGGGGAGCTGCACCTGAGGTGATGGTGGAGAAGGGCCACAGGGAAGGGAGATGATGATAGGAAAAGGCTGTGTAGGAGCTGGGGGGAGGCAGCAGTCCCACCTCGCTCGGGAGCCGGGGGTGGGCGAAAACGTCGCTCCTCTCTCTGTGCTCTGCCAAGGGTCAGTGTCTCGAGAATGGAGAACGCTGGCTCTGCTGCCAGGCTGTTTTTCCTGGTTCTTGATTGTAGTCATAGAAATCGTCACATGGGGGACCGAAGTGGGACCGAGCAAGCTCAGCAGAGTGGCAGGAAGTTCAATAAAATGGCCCTGGGGTGGTTCGCTGCCTTCTGTCTCTGCCAGCCACCAGTTCAGCACCGTAAGCCCACCAGGTAGATTCACTTTGGAAGTGCCAGTATTCATTTCACAGGGAGCTACAGTGTGGGTTGCAGCTGTGCCATCTTTGTGTACCTTTTGATCTAATGCATTCTATGTGTTTTTATACCAACCCACCGGCGACATCATGTGCAGGCAGAGGCGGTCTTTTCAATGCACCGGGTTCGTTTGTGGAGTTGGATGTTCTTGCAGGCTGTACTTGCAAAAGGATCAGGTCACGTGCAGTGGTGTCAACTTGTCCTGGAACAGAGCTGTTGCATCTCAGGTTGGATGTTAGGAAAAATTTCTTCTCTAGAAGAGCGGTCAGGCACTGGCATGGGCTGCCCAGGGTGTGGTGGGATCACTGTCCCAGGGGGTGTTCCAGAACCATGGGGATGTGGCACTGAGGGATGTAGCGCTAAACACAGTGAACGTAATGATCTTAGATGTCTTTTTGAACCTTAAAGATCCTGTGATCTCCGACTGCTCCTTATCCTGTTATGCTTATTTACATGACTGCTGTATTTCTGCCTGGGATTTCTTACGTTGCAGTGTTGCCTTCAGCTTTGTAGTTCATGGGCAGCACATCCAGTGCATGTGAAGGCAAAAACTTGTGGGCACCCAGAAGTGCTCAGACTGAGTTTCTCACACCAGCACAGAATATGCTGCTCTGCAACTTACAGTTTCAGAGGCTGAGAGGTTTGGTCACAACAAGCAGCATCCGGAAATCCCACGAGCTGCCTTGGTGGCTGATGGAAGCCCTCCCCAGCTCCATTGTTTAAGGAAGAATAGATCTATCCCATATTCACACTCTGCCCTCCGGTTTGGCTTGCTCGTTGAGGTACACATACCATTTGTCTTATTCACAGGAAGTGGTCATGCTGCTCTTGGTTTGGCCGGTAGTGTGTAGTTCAGTTGGGGTGTAATTCAGATCCATGAATATGAATTTCTTTAAGGCTTACCTAGCAAAGAGAGAAGTTTCTAAGCTGCTTATCACAGTAGTAGTAGGAAGAAAAAAACCCATAAAGTTGTCCTTTTTCTTAGAAGAAGCACGGATGTGGTCTTCAGAGCACTGATTTACTGTGCTTTCTTCAACCAGTGTGGTGCACCTCAAGGACAGGCACATAACTCCTGTGCTGTGTGGAGTCTGTTTATTACTATCGGAGTGTTTAAATACTAGCGTGGGCACTTCTCAATGACTGCTGCAGCAGTTTCAGAAAAATCTTGCCTGCTAGAGGGTGTCTTTCTGACCAGGTCATAACTGCTTTTCTGTTGGAACCCTTCAAGCTAGAACAGATTTTAGCTTGAACTTTGACCATCACGTGGGCTTACTAATTCTTCTTGACCTTAGCAGAAGAAACTCTCGAGTTAAACTTACTGTAGTGGGGTAAATGATATATGGAATCGTTAATTTTTTATTGAAAATGCATTGTTAATAATTTTTCTATTAAACTGTTGAAACATCCTTCTGTAGCATCGTAACACTTCTGTAGTCACTTGTACACTGTTCACAGAATCATGGATTTGTTTGAGTTGGAAGAGGGCTTTAAAAGCCATATGGTCCCACTCCCCTGCAACCAACAGGGTCAGTCCCACCTCCACCACGTGCTCAGAGCCCCGTCTCCTGACCTCAGGTGTCTGCAGGGATGGGGCACCCATGATATCTCTGGGCACCCTGTGCCAGTGCTTCACTGTTGCTTCCGTCTCTGTGTAAAAGGAGGGCTGTGTTTCTGTTCAGTGCCTCTGTTCAGCCCATACGGTGTTTGGGGGACTAGAAAAGAGTTGGTAAAGGTGAGATCCACACTGGCAGAGATAAATACAGGCATTAAGACCTCTCAATAGAAGCCAAACAGGTGTCAACGCGTGATTATTGAGGTACTCTGAACTACCTGTTCGCTCCCAGCAGGGATTGAATCTACAGTCCCAGTGCTGCATCTGGCCCCTCTGGGGTCCCTGCCGTGTGCTCACCCCTTTGCCTCTGGGCATTGCAGATTCCCAGTTGAATATCCCCATGTTTTTTCTGGGTATGGTGTCACTTGGCAGAGAAATGGGATGTGGAGGCCCTGTATCCTGAAGGTCAGTACTGAACTCCTCAGTCCTGGTCATTGAAGTGTGTTGTATCACAAAACTCATCTTTCCAGGGGTAAACAGTGGAAAAGTTCTTCAGATTTGGTCAGAATTCAAATAAAGAAAAAGGAAGAAATGCTCTATAAACATCATACAGCATACACATTTGGGCAGATGAACATAGCCTTTCCTATGCCGCAGTCTGTGCCCTCTCATTGCCCTTAAGCTGTGCTATGACTGGGCTGCATAGGGAACGCAGAGCTTCTGCTTCGGTGGGACCATCACCGTTGGGAAGGTGCTTGGATGAGTTCTGTCCTTTCTGTCCTGTTCCTGCAGCTGAACAGAGTTCTTCTGACCTGGAATAATGCACCTGCCTGACCCTCCATTTTCCTGTTGGTTTCGGCCTCCTGCTCCCTGAGTGTGATTTGTACTGGTGCTAAGACTAAATCTGTGTTTGTGTTCATTTGAAGCCTCTTTGCTTTGCCTGAACAACGTGCCAGGGAGACTGACAAATGCCTTTACCTTGCCTGGGGGTAAACAGAGATGGTGTGAAGCCTGCGCCCACTGAAAGCGATAGCAAAGCTGTCACTGGCTCCCACCAGCACCAGAAATGTAGTGGTCGCAGGAGGGTGTTCAGGGAGTTTCTTCTCATGTCCAGATGACTTCTGTGTTGTCAAAACGCTCTCACAGATAAATGAAAATATTTTTAACAGAAACTTCAGTGCAGCTTTTTCCTCTTCTCCAAAAGTCATGCTGCCTGCCCTTTGGATGTCTCATGCTGGAGCCAGCAGTGCTCTAGGAAGCTTATGGAAATCCCTGACTGCTCTGTGCAAGCAAGAAGAGAACAGCTCGTCCCTACAGCTCAGCTTACTTTGTCTAAGGCTTCCTTGTTTGTCCTCAGTGTGAGATGTGCCTTTGTTCTCTCCTGAAAGGTCCAGCCCCGTGGTGTTTTTTAGAGGCAGGTATCTTGGGAGCTCAGCCCTGGGGTGACCCTTTCCGCCCTAGCACTCAGATGCTGTCAGAAGAGCACCCCAGGTAGCATTCCATGACATTTGCTGCTTTAATCGATGGTAAAGAAAAAGGGAACACGTTGTTGTTGATCTTCTGTGTTAAGAACCCACACGTATCCCGCAGCAGTCAGAATCAGGCTGAGTATTTCCTCTGCATGGGGTTGTAAATCAAACCCATTTTTCTCAAAGGAAGGAAGTGGGTCCTGAGGTTTCGCAGGAAGGCCACGTACAGGGCATGCCTGCACTGGCATCTTACTTGGGCTCCTTGTCTGCTGTGCAACGTACCCACTGATTCATGCCATGAAGCAAGCGTGGATGGAGCCGCCTGTTCGGCAGGAGGAGCACGCACGGACAGCTTGTCTCACCTGCAGCCCAGGACAGAAAACTGGCCAGTGCCATTCAGCTTCAGGAATTCCAACCCAGGCTCAGTGATTGAAGTGAGATGGAATCCTCCAGCAATGTGTGGTTGTGCACAAGTGAGCTGGCTCAACACAGACGGCTGCTTTTGCTTTAAAAAGTAAACTGTACATATAATTTCCTCTGTTGCTGAGATAGCACGAGCAGCTTTGCTGTGGATTGGCGCAGGTGCTTTGCTGTACCGGACTGCCTTTCTCAAGAGGCAAATGCTCACTGAATGCAGAGACCTGCATGTGGCACACAAGACAAAGAACAGACAGAGTAACAGTGTTGTAATGAGCGTGAGGGGTGAATCAAACATTTTGCAGTACTATCTCGAAATGGGGCAGGCTGTGGAAAAGAGACTTCCTCAAACTGTTCGGAAGAAGTAAGATGTCTCCTATGAAATGCGTGCAAGAAAAACTGAGTATTTGTATGGAGAAGCGAAAAATGGCAGCTCTCATTGCATGGTGCTTAGTAGCGTGATGCTAAATTAGTATTGGATTGTACTAACAGAAGTAGGAGTGGAAACCCGTTGTTAAGCTCCATTTTGGGCAAAGATTGTCTGTTCTATTTCTGTTATTTGTTACACCCCTAAGTGTTAATGCAGCATTTGATGTAGATGGGCTGGGCTGTATCCTGACCCAGCTCTTCTGAGAAGAAGAGTTCATAACCTTGATTGACATAACCCAGCAGCCAGCATAAAAAGGATGTGAAGGTCCTTCAGAGGTCTCGGTGAGCCTTTCCTTGGGAAGAACTAGTATTTCCAGTGTGTTTCTTAAGTTAAAACCAGAAAGAAATGGTTTTTGATTTTGGTAGCGTAAGCCCCTTAAAAGCAGAAATGTTTTTTTTGTGCGTAAGAAAGAAAGATGGAAGTGCAAACAAATGGTTTCATTCCGTTTGCAGCTCCGAGTGCTTAGAAAATGACCAGCTGTGTTTTGCTTTAGAAACCAGCTCCAAGGGGATTTTTTTTCCTCTCCTTTGTCTTTTTCTTTCTGTGTAAACCACATGCGCACAACAATAATTAACCAGTGAAGAAGGTCAGAAGGGAAGCACTGGGAAAGAAACACTTTAAACAGAGATCCTGGGCTTCATGAGCTGCAATTAGCTGGAACGTTTGCCTAAGGATCCCAGGTGACATGGTGAATCTAAGGTAGCTGTTAAAGAGTCAGGTTTTTATTTGTCCTTTTAATTATCAGGAGCTTTGATGGCTCTTCTGCCAAATGGATTTTTTTTGTTGTTTGGATACAATTTTGAGATTTATTTCTTTTTTCTGGTTGCGTTTGGTGCAATATATTTTCTAATCTAAGTTGGTTTTAGGAAGCATAGATTCTAGTGGGCATAGAAGTAATGTTATCATACAGCGTCAGAAGCATGATGCTTTCCAGTAGTAGATCAGTATGTTTGTGAATGCAGTGGTAAAGAAGCCAGCAGGTCTGTGCACCAGACTGCAGGCTTGGAGCGAGTCATAGGAAGTCCTGCAGGCTCCCGTGGGGAACCTGAGATCTGTGTGCAGCCAGCTCGTCCCAAGTACAGCCACGCTCCCACCAAAACAAGGCCATCATGTGGAAAAAAGGACCAAGATCCTCCATGGAGCTGACCGCAGAGCACGGGATGCAGCCACACTTTGGGTTCATGGAGAGCTGCCATAACCAGGAGGAGCTGTGCTGAGTGGTGTGTTGGATGCCTGCAGCTTCCAGTGGCCTCACAGCAGAGGATGAGTTTCCTCTTCTGGCCATGCTTTCCATCTGGGAACAGTGCTCTTCTCATGAAGTGGGGACAGATTTTAGTTTTTCCAGTGTTGCACTGCATGGCCAAGTGTAGGTTCTGATCTGCCATTCTGCACAGAACATGCCCCGAGTAAGAGGTGAGGTTTAAAGCAGAGGTTGTCCACAACCCTGGACAAGGTTTTAAGTCTCATCAGCTGCAGATGCTTTGTGTTTTCTGTTTTAATGCATTCCATTTTTCCTGCAGATACTAGCAGCATGTGTGCTTTGTTCTTGTATGTGCGTGGTGGGAACGCAGGAGATGGTTCTTCTGAGGGCGGTCTGACACCCTGAATGCTGTCTGTCCCCAGCAGGAGCTGTTTGCTCTGCTTTCAGAAGCCACCCTCCAGAAGTGAAAACAGTCTCCTGTGGATAAAGGCAACCATGAAGCAAATGACTTCTTGCAGCCAGAATAAATAAATTTATTTTGTTTTCCTTCTGCAATCCACTTTTAAAAAAGACAAATGCTTCCTCTAGCTAATCTTACTGCCATCATCCAGCCTGAGGAAACATCTGCTCCCCATGGTCGGCTTGGTTGTCCCAACCAGTTCCCGTTCAGAGTTTCCTTCTCTAACACCAGCATCAGTCGCCTCCACGTGCCCCCATCCCTGCCCCTAAGCCAGGAGCAGTCTGAGGTCCAGGTTTTGCTTAGGAAAGCTTTAACCATCTTTATGTGCAGGGTTTTAGCAGCCCTTGCACCGCAGTGATCCGTTGTGGTCCTATCGCTGCCTTTCTTCTGTGAAAAGGGAAAGATGTTTTTGTTGTGGCCCAGCTGGTCGTTTCCCATGTGTGGTTTCAGCCCACCCTATGTGGGATGGCTTTTCTGCCTGGGAGTGGGCTGTTGGAGGGGCTGGCTGCTGGATGGAGGGCGGCTGCCAGTCCTCATCGCTGTGACTGCAAAAACCAAGAGTAGGCAAGGGCTGCAAGTGAGAGAGCAAAGCACAGCAGCAGATATGTGACCAAGCCTGGAAGTGCTGTGGGATGTGGAGAGCTCTGGAGGAGATCTTTCCATGGTAGGAACTGGAAAGAGCCTGCTGGGAACAAGTTTGTTTGTGCACGGTGTCATGTATTTTATTGCCACGTGTGTGCACTGAAGAGCAGTTCACAGAAGGAAAAAAATGTACTTGCTGTTAAGGACATGCATTTGCAGCCTTCTCCAGGAGTTTAATGTACACGGTTTGTTCTCACCAGTCGGTACCACTCCTGTTCCAGCCAGCACGCTAAGAGCTTGGTTTTATTCCAACAGCAGAGTATTGCACGTTTGAGTTACTGTCTTCACTGTAATTCTTTTACAGAGATAACGTTGTCCATGTCTCATTTCAGAACCGTGGCGGCTGAAGTCAGGAAGCAGATCTCAGGGCAGTATGGAGGGTCTCCCCAGCTTCTCAAAAACCTCAACATTGGAGGCAGCGTTTCTCATCACACAACTGTAAGTAGTGCTTGGAACACGGAAGAGGGAAGGAGGTGTGCGTAGTTATTCTGACCATTATTTGGAAAGAGGTTGCGGTGCCTGTTCACATAGGAGCTGGACTTGGTGGTTGTTATGGGTCCTTTCCAACTTGAGGTACTCTATGATTCTATGATACTGACACATGGGTGACTTAAGCAATGCTGATAACTCTGAGGTAAATAATTGTGTGCAAGAAGTGCTGATTTTGGAGGTGTTTGTCCTCCTGCAAGTCAGTTGGCATGGCTGGGAGTGTGTGTTCCTGCAGAAGCTTTGTAGGACACTGGGACTCCCTTGACCAGCTCTTAGTTGCTTTATCTCAGAGCAGCTTGGATGAGGCATTGAATTCCACGTGCATGTTTGGGTCTGTCTGCAGAGAGCTCTTTGCATGTTCATGCTCTTTGGGTTCGATGTTTTTGTCTTTGACATTCTCAAGAGTGGAACCACAGTTATGAAGCTCATCTGGTCTTCAGATGTATTTTAAATGTTACAGTGAAAGTTTGAACATAGTTACTCTGCAGGAATGTGTATTTATTTACATGTTTGCAGTCCACTTCCAAGAGTGGTTGAAATGTAGGCCAAGTTGTCAGGAGCACCCTCTCTGAAATCAGATTTTCTTGCATGGACTGTCAGTAACATTCAAAATTTATTCAGCGTGGTGGTATAAATTTTGAGAGTTCAACAAACTTTTTTGGGCTGGAGCTGTGTTTTGGAAGTATTCCTTTGATTTTGGTTATTGCTCTGGGTCATAGCAGTTTCTTTTGCAGCTGTCAACTTAGAGAACAAGTACTGCAGGATCTTGCTTTCTTCAAAGAGGGTTAGATTAGATCAGACAGCACTGGAAATATGCTCAATTTGATAGTCTGTACACACATTCTGAGTTTTCAGGAGTCCTCCTCTTGTTTTGGAGTAGCGTCCTATGTGGTTTCATCAGTTTGTATGCTTCTCTGTGTCCCATGCAGTGTGATAAAGCTTTCTTATACAGAGTGCAGATGGATCCTTAGAGCTGGTACCATCTCGAGTGGGAACCTGAAGACTGAGTTGATCCCTAGCTTAAAACAATGTTTTGCTGCAGGCTGAAAGTTCATCTTTAAGGAGATAGGGCTGTGCTAGAATTGCTGGGAGCTGGAATTTGTGTTGTTTCCCTGTACGTCAGCTGTTTAAGTACTGGGAGAGCAGAGGGCTGGCTTGGTCTGCCTTACTGCTGAGTGAGCATGATGGAGGGAGGGATTATGAGAGTGGCGTCTCCAGGGATAATGCCTTATTGTAGCAATCTCTGTAGAGGTGTGAGATGATAATGCAAAGCCTTGATGTGGCAGTTCTGTACCATCTTTAGCATCACCCAGTAGTTAGGTAGAGGGGAGGCACCCCTTTTATTAGTGGCATGGACTGGATGGAGCAGTTGGGGTCATGTTCCCACTTCCCTGCGGCAATGGATAGCTGAGGAGTGATGTCTGCTTTTGAAGGACCCACTGGATGTACATCCCTCAGTCTTCTGTGGCTTGCTTGTCTCATGTGATTTAATTGAGGAACAAGTTGGGTGAATTGCCTTTGTGCTCCCCATTGCTTTCATGAAGTAAGATCTCTTCTGTGTACTTTGCCAAGCTGTTCTTCAGCCAGACATGTTTTTGATAACTGTTTTTCATTGGTTATATGAGCTGTTGTCCATATGAATCATTTCTTCCACTTTTTCTTTCTACTTCTAAGGTTTTTTTGTTCTACTATCATAAAGAGGGCAGTACAGGACAGACAGGAAAGAAGGGGACACTCTTTAGCAGGGTCTGTTGTGACAGAACAAGGGGAAATGATTTCAAGCTTAAAGTGGGTAGATTTAGGTTAAATATAAGGAAAAAATCTTTTACAGTGAGGGTGGTGAGGCACTGGAACAGGTTGCCCAGTGATGTGGCTGATGCCCCATTCCTGGACACTTTCAGGGCGAGGCTGGATCAGGTCCTGGGCAACCTGATCTAGCTGTGGTGTCTCTGTTCATTGCAGGGGAGTTGGACTAGTTAGCCCTCAGAGGTCCCTTCCAACTCTTAAGAATTCTCTGATACTAAGTGTGCATGCTCAAAGCTTCAGTCCTGTCAACCTGCACATGCAACTTGTAATGCAGGATCAGATTTGTTGGGCACAGTATTGTCAGCTCTGTCTTTACTTCTTGTGTTTCTCGTTATCCTGTTGCTGTGGTGTTTTTTTTGGTAGATCTATGTGAGCATCTCTAAAATCCTGGAAAAGGTCATGCTAACTGGAAGCAGGCTCTGAGCCTTTCCCATCGAAGTGCATTGCGTGATGCTTGATGTGATTAGCTGCTAGTTTGTCATCCTAAATTCTGTGCTGAGCAGAGATGCTTTCAGAAGGATGATTAAAGTGGAGTGATGGTTCGTAGGGGATAGTCTGTGTGTTTAGGCAAGTCATGAGTCTGTCCTGAGGCTGCATCATATGGCAGAGGTTTGCTCGTAAGGAATTTTGGGTTAGTTTTTCTCCCTTAAGCAACCCTCAGGATCTGCTGTTCCTGTCTATTCTGTTTGATAACAGAGGGAAAATATGACTTTCAGTTGGAATAGCTGTTTGCTGCAGAGAAGTTCCAAAGTTTAGCTGCCATAATACCATTATGGTGCAGAAATGGAAGGCCCTGAATCTGCGTCGCAGTGCTGTGTAGCTGTGCTGGTGTGAAAGCCTGGAGTAGGATTCATGGTGTGGGTTTACATATTTTACTAATTCTGTGATTAAGTTTCATATGATTATCTCCACAATGACTGCAAGTTCTACTACTGAGCATGCAGCATGGACCTGGAGGACTTGTGATGATAAAGCTCTCTCCTGTCCAGTGCATCTTGCTCATCACACTGTGTATTTACACAGCTAGTTAGGATCCAGAGGAGGTCACAGTGCTGATCCTCTGTTATCTGCTGCCAACAACAGCTGCTTCTGGGAACTCCTCTGTGAGTCTCATGATATCTGGTCTGATGTAGACATCTTTTAGCAGAAACGTATGCTTTTGTGAAAGAACAGCCTCAGTGCTGAGCACGGCTGGGCCCTTGCTTCTCGGTGGATGAAGCCGGGGCAAGAACTTCTCGCACTTGACACATTTGAATGTGGTTGAACCCAGGAGAAGCCCAAAAACTGTCAGCTGAATTGTAGCAAGTCTCTTCCCTTCTGCTGCATGAGCAACAGCCAAAATGCTGCCAGAACCGTTTCTAATTTTGTATCTGGTGGTGCTGGAGAGGGAGAAGGCACTGCTTTCAACTGACTGTACAAGTGTTTGTGGTTTATTATTATCAACTTCCGCCCTTCTGCCACTTCAGGAGCAGCTGATTTTAATGGTGTGTTCCTCAAACCACAAATGCAGGCCTAAAGCCATCAGAGGCCTTTCCTGTGTACCCCGTCGTGCTGGATGGCACTCCTCACAGGGTGCAGCCTTTGCAGCATGGAGCTTTTATTTTTGAAATCCAGAACAGAAGGCACTGACAGTTTGTTGCTGAGAAATAGGAGCCAGTAAGGTCCTAGTGAGATGAAGGAGCTTTTATTTTTGAAGCTACATTTGCAAGTCTCTCTAAATCCACTGGTAAATAGAGCGTGTGTTTGCACCTTGCCATTGGGTTTGGGGCTGTACGCCACAGGCTGTGCTCTTGTCTTCATGCATCAGGAGGGTTGGTGCTCTCTGGTGGGAGCCTGCACTTCTGCTCCCACTGAACAGCTGCTTCAGAGTGATCGATGGGTTTGAATTCTCTAACTACAGAGAGCTCTCACTTCCTTTCAGAGAATTCCCAGCAGCACGGGGCATTTACTTTGTTTATTTGATGAACTGGACTGTTTACTATGCTCTATTATAATGCCTTGTGACTGACCACTTTCTTTTCTATTCAAGTTTGTTTTTTTCTGGTGAGCGTCTCCTCGTGCTGTGGTGCTCATTAACTGTCTGCTGACCCTGTAATTGCTGCCAAACACTGTGGCGTGGCAGAGCACTATACCTGAACGAAGCTGGGTTGTTGGGCAGCACTCAGGGATTGCCATTAGTGCTGCTGAAGTGACTCAGAGGTTTCTCTGCAGCCTGATGTGTGTGGCTGGCCTGGCCAGCTGCCTGTCGTGCCCATTTGGCTTCAGGAGAGCAGAGTTCAGGTTTGTATCAGTTTTTTCCCCATATCTATGGGCCTTTAGTGAGAGCAGATGATGTTCCCAAAGGACAGAAAATAGCTGCTTGGTATCGACTTCCCTTCATTTCCTGATCTGTAGTCTGGTGGCTTCTCTGTCTTGTTCTATATTCTATGACTTTTATGCCTACTGATACTTAATGTTTTCAAGTTATATAATGACCCAGATCACTTTGGAGTGCCAGAGGTGTTGAAATATTTTTGGTGCTTGTCCAGTGCTTGACTTTTTTTTTTCCCCAAGAAAAAGAAATTTTCATAAAAAGAAAAGCATCCTTCAAGATGTGTTTTAAATAGAAGATGGACATTTCACAGAACTTGCAAATAAGCAGAATGTGTACGTAACTGATTGTCTTACATAAAAAGGACAGCTGTTTCCAAAGGATTAGGGGTGATATTTCCTATCTGTTGGCATATGCTACTGCATAGCTGAATGCTGTTATGAGGGGGAGCACTGTTATCAGAGATGATAATTAGTTTGGAAATGAAAGGGTCCAGATTCTCGGACATGATGTGATCTGACCACATCTGCTTTCAGCGCTCTATTTTCTTCATGTAAAATAAAGGTGCTGACATTTGTGTATCTTTGTAAAGCACTGCCGGGTTGATGGGCATTATTAGGGCTAATTGAAGCTTTGTCTTGGATTTACTGGATGTCACGCTTTGGTTCCGTGTGATTAAAGATAGTATCTAATTATTAAATAAGAGAATGTAGGTTCCTTTGTATGTTTCCATTGTTTATTTCAGCATCATTTGAAAGAAGAAGAAAAGATAATTTAAGCAAATGAATGGAAAACATTGCAAGGGAGAACCTGACAGTACCCTACGTAGGATAGAAAAGGGCGTTTTGAAGTGTTCAGAGCCAAGTAATTTTATCCCCAAAATTACTAAAATGAAAAGGAAAATGAGCCAAGTCTTAATGCTCTCTCAAAGCTGATTAAGGCTTAATAGTGACTCCCATTATATGTATTTCCTGGAGGTTGTACCCTGCCTGCCTGGATGGTCTGTCCTCATCAGCCAGGGGAGGATGGGAGAGGCATCCACATCCACATCCTCTTTCCCTCCTCCTCCCATCAGGGGCTGCTCACAGTTGACTCTGCTGTGGTGTGGGTGCTTGCTTTAGTGAGCTCAGAGTGCTACGTACCAGTTATAAAGTCAGTAGAGTCCTGCTGCAGAGATCAAGCTTTTTATACATGAAGTTGATGAATCTGGTAGTCATTGAATGGTTGATAAGACTCTTTTGTCTGCACTAATTTGAACAGTTTATACGTTGGCAGAAATAACTGATCTTAACAAAATGCTGTTACACCAAGTAAATTCCCTTACTTAAAAGAAGCATTCTTGACGAGCCCGCTAATAAGTAGTCAGAATCTAAAAATGCAATTAAATCCAGGAACAAAACACAGAAGCAAACTGGTGTTCCGTGGAAATGCTGATAATACCCTCCATTGCAAAAACATTCTTAATATTGGATTCAAATTACAAAGGAATTTTTCCTGTCTAGTTCCTTGTTGGTCTGCTTGCAGAGTCCTTCCCACAGGTGCTGCCAGGGCCCCAGCGAGCAGTGGAGGGCTGAAGGCTGCTGCTTCGTGGTGCTGAGTTACGTGCTTAATCCATGCCGTGGATGAATGACCCACTGATAATTGAGATGTGGTGGAGCCAGGTGCTCTCCACGCAGAAGCATGTGCACACTCATGGCTGCCGCAGCTCGGTTTGCACACTGCCTTTGCAAACCCTGGGGGTCTGGAGGGATCCATCTCTGCTGCTCTAATGTATTGTTTCTGCCAAAAGTGGGAAGCTGTGATTTTTCTGGTCAGACTGTTTGATTTTTTAATCTCTTCAACAGTAGAGAGCTTTAATGTTTTCTTTGTCTCGGTTTCGGCACTCTCAGTTTCAGCGCGGTTAATCAGAGGGTCGCCATCTCTTCAGATCACTCTCAGCTCAGCACCCGCGTTTCCTATATCAAAGTCTTTCTGGTTTTGAAGTTTCTTGTGGTGAAATTATGTGACTCTGAGTCATCAAAGAGGATTCTTCTTACTCATCCTTGGAGGCATAACTTGTGTCTTTCTGTGTTTTGTAAGAAATTGCTTTAGTATTCTCAGATAACTAATTAGTTTCTGATTAATGATTCTATCCCCGGGTGGCTCCTTGCATTAACAGCCAGTTGTAACAGCAAATAACCTAGTTCTGTTTGTACACAAAGCCTCTCACTGGCTTTGTGACTGGTTGTTAGTGGTGTACATGGGGTCTTCTTCAGATAGATATTTTTACAAATATTAGATCTTTTCCCATTTCAAACTTTGTGATGTTGTATGAATTTGACACACGTTATAGATCTCACCTGTAAAATAATTCAAAACTTAAATGCTTATAGAAATTTTTGCTTACAAAATGCTCATGGAAACTTTTGAGGGAGTTTAGTAGATATTATTTTCCTTTGCACAGAGGACAGCTGGTGCTGATTTATAGGAACGTGCTTAAATACCACTCTCTACGTTTCCTTAATGAAGATATATTGTTTTACACAAAGGTCACTTTCTCAAACACATTATCAAATAAAATGATTTTTTTTTCAAGAGAGTTTCTATCTATCCCAGGCCAGTGCCTTGAGAAGGATGAGGATACCCTTTACTTGAAGAACATGCGTCATCTGTTGGACCAAATGAGTCTTTGCTTTACCAGGAGGAATACATTTACAGTTAGAAACGAAGGACTTTTATCAGCTGTTCTCTGTAGTATTTTCATATTCCAAAACATCATGCAAAGGAAATACTGAAAGGCAGAGCAAAGCAGGACATAGAAAACTACATTCTAGAGGCAGCATGCACTTGTGTGGAGGTGATGACTGCATTTTGTGGCTGAGGAGCTGTCGTCCCTGTTGAGCATTGGTAGCTGGTTGTGGTTGATGAAGAGCAGAGGTTGCCCGCTTAGTTCCTCTGAGTATTTTCATATATTATAAATGCAACCAGGAATTCAAACGCAGGATGTCTCTGTGCTGACCAGTCATTGGGAATATGAAATTAAATGTATGGATCTTCTTGAAATGCAGCAATGACAGTGGGCACTTCTTAGAATATGTGAGCCTTAGAATTTGGATGCTGTGATGGCCGTTCCTGGAGTAAGCACTGAGGTGAAATAAAATAGTTGAGCGCTGAGTCCTTTCTGTGGCCCACCGGATGTGCTGACTCCTGCAGCTCTCTGCGATCCTAGCATCCCTATGAGGGTGGCTGCCACGAGGACAGGCCATCTGCCTTCCTGTTGCCTGGGAGGGATGTGGTGGAGTGTCCTGCAGACCCAGCGATAGCTGAGAGAAGGCTGGGGCTCAGCTTTGAAATGCTAATCTGTTTCTTCTGTCCTTCCAAGATTTAGCCCAGGGAGGCAGTGGGTGGGAGGTTGGTATTAATTTAGAATTTGAAGCTTGAGCGCAATCTGTTACAGTTTTAGCACATTAGAAATTGTTTAATATTTAAGGCGGTATTGAAGTTAAGATGGAACTTTGTCCTACTTTCAAAATTGGCAAGAAATACCACCCTGATTTTGAAAAAGTGCCTCTCTGCCAATTAAAAATAGCATTCAGGATCCTCCTCGATCCTCTTGATGAGGAGCTCTGCAAGGTTAATTTTTCAAGGTCCCTTATCAAGGCTGCACAGGGAGGTTTACTCCCACACAGGACACACAACCCTCCAGTCTCTGTCACTGTGGTTTTTACAAGGCTCCAGGTTGTACTGCGATCTTCAAAAACAAATGCAAAGAGCGAGTCTCTGCCTTTGGGAGTTAAGCATCTCATTTTAGATAAAAGGAAAATTGGTCTTGGACTGGGACATGGGGAACGGGGTTTCAAATCCCTGTTTGCTAGATGCATCCTGCCAAGCCATCGTACCGTAAACGTTTAAAAAGCTGCTGGAAAGGGAATCAGCATCTTGAGAGGGTAGGGAGAGGGGAGGGAGGAGGAAATGGGAAGGAAATGGTGATTTTCATGGCTGTGCTGACATATGCTGGTGGGAAGTCTGCAGAATCCTAGCTTGGATCTGTGTTGCTTAGGGCACGTGTCCCTCAGGAGTACTTGTGGTGCTCTGTACTGCATGTGAGTTAGGCAACAAACTTTCAGATAGATCTAGAAATATCCTCTCTGCACAGCTGCTTGTGAAGGGAGAGGATAAAGTCCCATAGACAAAAGTTGGAATGCCTGTGGATGTCGGGGCACACAGCAGTGACCTATACTGGGTGTTCTCTGTGTTTAAAGTCAGCATCTGTGAGATGGAGATAATAACTGTCCCTTTTCCTGTCTGCTTTGCTGCTGTGATCCCTTACTGGGCTTCTGTACACTGCTCAGGACAACAGATCTTCATATTTTAGATACCAGCTTAGATTAATGAATTGCTTCGTTAAGAAAGCAAACTGGAGCAGGAGGTTGTTCAGACAAGGGCTCATAATGATGGGTAATGAAATGGTATCCTAATTAAGTCCTTCATTGGTCATTTATTAAGCATGATGGAAAAGTGGATCTATGGAGAGCCTGTTTGTGGCTGTGATAGCGAGGCATCCCCGCTGTCCCTGGAATTGCCTTGTCCTGCACATTTCTGATTGCTCTGCTCCCTCCGTGTGCACCTGCTGCTGCTGATCCCATCCCTGCCAGTTGTACAAGGCCAACACTGCAGTGTGGCTCTGCCCTTTGCTTTCTAGTTTTGCTTCCTTGACGAAGTAGGACAGGCTGTGGGTGCCGCAGTGTGGTGCCCTATGTGCAGCATTCCTCCTGCGTCAGCCCTTTGCTCCTACAGCTCATGGGTGAACTGCTTGGCTGAAGTAAGTGAGAGTTTGTGCTATCTCCATGGGGCTATACCTTGTCCTCTAGCAGAGGTTCACACCTCTGTTGCCAGATTTGTGCAGATGCTTCTTGTGTAACTGATGATGATGATACAGGTGCTCAAAAAAGGAAATAAATAGGAGGGAGACACATTTTGGCTAGTGGTGCACTAAAACTACAGCAAAATACTGTGTTTACTGTCTAGAAAAGGACAAAGTCGATAAGAAACGAAATTTTATTTTCAGGCTTTTAAGAGGATATAACAGTGAAGAATAACACAGCCTTAAAGAAGAAAGCTTGACTGTCCCTGTTTCAGGAGAGTTATAAACCTGTGAAATAGGGTTTTGTAATGCAACTTCTGAGACCGTAACGGCAGCAGCACAGATGCACCTATGGAATACACACGTTAAATAGTTTGTATAAGCCAGATCAATGAAGATGGTGTCTTAGTTAAGCTGACTTGGATCCATGGTCAGATTTAGGATATATGCAGAGTCATGACTTGCAAGAGGTGTTTGATTCGGGATGATTGGATTGCTTAAAAAATGGGTGTCTCGTTGGATTTCTTCTGTACTATCAGTTCATTGGTATGTTGTTCTTGGTGGTTATGTTGGCGAGGGAGCAGACTGTGCCCCTCTTACTCACACCGAGGGTCTCCTTTCTTCCTGTGTAGCCCTGTTAATTTTTATTGCCTCAGAAGAGCCCTTGCTTAGTGAGGTGGCAGTGTCTGGCCCTAGGATCAAGACTGAGCGGAAACCGTGTCGAGGAATTACCTGAAGGACTGTCCAAAAATTGGTCTACAATTATGGGTTGTACAAAATAGATGAGTATTTTCTGTAAGAGCAGCAATCGCGATGCTGAGAGTAGGCTTTCCTTCGTGTGCATGCACTGTTAGTTTAATCTGTCCCCTAGTCCTTGCTGGGGAGATGGTCAGAGCCCCTGCACACCTTCGGTTTCTGGAGGGCCTTACTAATCACTTCTTGGTAGAAGCAGGCACCTTGTAAGCAGTTCCTTAATGGCAGCACTCCGTCGCTCCCCTGCTGGGTTTTGTTAGTGGGTCAGTAGGTGGGCTGCACAATTACAGATATTTGACTGAAAAACAATCTCCATAGGTGGAGGAAGCACCTCTGCTGTTTCCTAGGAGCTGTCAGGGCGAGTGGAAAAGGCATTTCCTGGCAGCAGTGGGAAGGTTGTGTGCCTCCAGCAGGATGCTGCTCTCCCTGACTCATCAGCACACAGTGCTGTGGAAGAGGGCAGCGTTACAGCTCTTCAGATGTTCCCCATGTTTCTGCAGCAGAGATTTCTAAACCTCCTTGTGTGCAGCTGACAGTGGGACGTGCTATTGCTGTGATGATCTGGAGATCAACTGTGCATCAGGATGATGCACGAGGTTAAGGACCAAAGTCCTGTTAAAGTAGGAAACATCACAGTCCTCATAGGCTGTGGCAGTCAGCTGCTGAGCACCTTGTTGTTTTTCTGGATGCCATGTGGAGGCAGGCAGGGGCTGTGGATAAGATAAAACAGGTTCTGCTCCTCTGTCAGCAATGAAGCCAGGCTGGTGAGATTGCATAACCTGCTCTTCATCTGAACTCATCCAGTTCCTGCGCACTGGATCTGATGGATCTGTTGGAAAATTTCAGGTGGCTGAGGCTTTGGCCAGGTTGCAGATTACACAAAAATAGTCCCTTGTGTGCTGGTTTCGTTCTTGGTCTCATGTGGGGCTTCAGAGGGATACAGAAGTGTGAAACAGAACGGGAGAGGTGGCTCAGCTCAAAGGCTGCGGTGCCATTTGGGTTTGCTTGCCTTTTGGTGCCCCTCTTCATCCTTATTTCCTCCTCCTCTTTCATCACTTCTGCCCCCACAAATATCTAAGGCTTAAAATAATGTGCTTGCCTTTTATCTGCCAATAGTCTGACGCGAAGTAGTTCCTCTTCATAGCCATGAATTTATGTTTGGCCTGTTTACTCAGGTGCTAGACAGTATTTCTGGCTGCACAGATGGCGAGTCTAATACAGGCTTCTGGGTTTGACTTTTATGTTTGTTTACATCTTCATGGTACAATAGTTATCCGAAGAGACGAAGTGGAAAATTGGGAAGTGTTAACCTTGAGCCTGATGCTGAAGTGTACCAAGGGCTCGGAGGTGCCTGGAGCACAGATGGGGCATGGGCTGCGCAGCCCCACAGCACTGCCGTCCCAGGGGTGGTGTCTGCTTGGGACTTCTTTTGTCAAACACGTCGTCACGCTGGTGTTGGGCAAGTGAGATTTGAGATGTGAAGTGTTGGGAGTTGGGAATGGTGGTACGGCTGTGGCAGACCCTGCCCTTCTTCTGCTTAGTCCTGCGTGCCCCCATCTGCCTTAAAACAGCAGCTCTCCTGAAAAAAGCGTGGTCTTCTAGCAATTCCTCAACAGTGCACTGTGACACTGTGCTGTGAGTTTTGTCAGTTCTCCAGTGCTGAGCACAACCGGTCCATCTACATATGTGAAACAAATAGTGTGAGGTGATGACATGTTGACTGCAATGTGGGAAAGAGCAGTGACACGTTCTTGCTGTGAGTTTTGCTGTGACAAAAACAGTTAAAACTTCTGTTTTTTCAGAAGTTCTGTTAATCCCATACCTCCACTTCATTTCCAAAGTTAAGGATTAGAAGGGGGAAAAAAGGTCCCAGGGTTGGAGTTATGTACATGAAATTATTTTGTGCTTTTTATGTCAGTTGCAGAGCTTACTAGTGAGTTTCTGGATGTGTGTTGTTCTGTTTTTTTGTGCGGTTCAGATTCTCAGCTGGCATGAAGTCATCTGATGTAGCTCACCTGGCTTTGCTGGCATCGTGCTGTCTTCCTGCTGAAGGTTCGGCCGCCTGTATTTGAAGAAGACTGCAGTATTCATTGAGGTTGGCTGTGGCAAGAGTGATTCTTTCAGTACCACTGTGCCAGCCAAGTCTTTGCCTTGAATAAAGTCTGTTTACTTCAGGACTTTTTGGCAGCCCAGGTTTCAAAAGTAGACTTTTCCGGTTGGGATAACAAGATTTTTAAGAAACACACTTAAAACTGCAGTACTGAGTGCTCTTATTAAAGTGACCTCCAAGAAAAGATAACTTCCCAGTCCTGCAGAAGTCATCTGGGTGACAGGAAAGAGCAGCAGGAGAAAAACTGCTGAGTTTTAATGTGCTTTTGTGACTCATCTGAATCCTCACTGGGATGTGCTGGGGAATTCTAGGAAACGTCAGGTGCTACCGAAGCGGGTTGCTTAAAACGTGTTCTTAACGTTTCATTTTCTTAATGCCTGTTTATGTGCAGCCTCACAGTACAGTGATCTCATATCAGAATATATATGTACTTATGTAATATATATATGTTAAAATACACAGTTATGCAATGTATATGTCCAGCTTACGCATTCAAAAAGAGGGCCTAAAAAAGCTCACTTCTTTGCATTACGGTGAGAACAGTGCGTCTGGTGAAACCTACTGCTCCTCTGCATGAATGGTTGTTCCTTGTGCTTTGTGGCAAAGCTTTGTGCCCTCAAAAGATGCTTTTAAAGGATTTGTGTTGCTTAGGGCGGTGTCACTTTGGGTGTGGGCTAAGTAATCTGGGCCCCAAAGGTCCCCAATATCAGGAGAAGATGTGGTTCAATGTGCAGAGAAACACTGTGTTTTGTGTTCCCTGGAAAAGCCACTTAATTTGAAATAGCTTTAGTCTTCAGGGCTCTGTGGCTTCATGTGCTGCTGGTAAATCAGCCCATGCTTTGAATTCCTGTCCTCGGGCTGTGCTGAAATGTGAGAGGGTTTGGTGTTCTTTACATCTTGAGTCAGGATGAAGGTCCCTTTTGTGATCAGATCAGCAGCATGGGAATTAAAAATCCAAAGTCACTTACATGGCAAGTAAAGTATAATATCTGATTTAGAAGCAAACTGATGAATTTCTTGAAAATAGAGGGAAATCCTTTGGGGTTTTTTGTTTGTGTTTTTGGATGATGGGGGTATGCATAATAGAAATATCCGAAGAACTATTAGATGAAAGTTGAGACATGAAAAATAGCTTTATGGTATGTGTTTGCTAGGGCTAATACCACTAGGGTGAATTATAAGCTGACGTTAGATCAAGTTTTCACAACAAGGCAGAAGAGCTGGTTTAGAAAACAAAGTAGTACACACATGGTTTGTTTTCTTTCTCCTTGTTTTAAGACCCTTCCATTGCTTGCCTTTCCACAGGTGCCGCTCACAGAAGCAGTGGAGCCGGTTGATTTGGAGGACTACCTTATCACACACCCCATTGCTGTCGAGTCTGGCCCCTTGAGAGACTTGCTTGAGTTTCCTCCCGATGACATCGAGGTTGTGTACACCCCCAGAGAATGTCGAACGCTCGTGTCAGCTGTTCCCGAAGAGAGGTAGGACGTGACAGGGGAGCACCTTGCCCAAGGGAAGCAGTTGTTCAGCATTTGAATATCTGCAAGGGTGAAGCCTGGAATTGTTGTCCGTATGTGCCTAAAGTGAAAATCTGCGTGTTCAAAAACCCAGTGTCACGTCTATCACTTTAAAGATGTTGTTCTTCATTCTTTTAACAGTGAGATGGACCCTCACGTGAGGGACTGTGTGAGAAGTTACACGGAAGACTGGGCAATTGTGAACAGAAAGTGAGTTCCCTGTGACGTTTGTCAGCTTGATTTCGTATTTCATTTTTTTTCTGGACGGCTAGCTGGTGTGAGGAAGCTCGAAAATGGTTTTCCTGGCTACTGCTTTCATGTGCTTTGGCTTTTAGTTGCCTCGCTGAGCTGAACTGATGCTTTGTGTTTAGCTGAAATGATGCTTTCTGTTTTGAAATTTAGATCTTACCGACATCAGAACCCCTTAGGGCATTTTTGAAAATCTAGGCCACTTTCATCAGCTGCAGCTCCTTTAGAATATAGAGAAAGCAGGAAATGTAAAATTACCTTAGGGAGTTAAACTTACTGTCAGCGTTTGCTTTCTTCTGTATGTTTTTAGTTCTTTCTAGAAGTTGCAATTATTTTGTAACTGTAAGGTTTACACTTGCAGATGCAAGCACCTGAAGGTGCAACATTCTGCAGCATTCATTCCTTCGGCAAAGAGACTTTGGGAAGGAACGCAGTTTAAACAAATGTCTGTTAGTGTTTAAACTACCACAGTCTTTACCTAATGAAGCTAACTGTTGAGAGAATATGCGCTAATTTATACAAATTAGCTGGAAAGTTTCTGAGTAGCTTTACTTTGAACATACTCTTTCAGATGATTGAAGGTCTGATGGCTTCAAAAGCTATTGTCGAGGAGTAAGTGATCCATGTGATGTGCATCACCTAAAAATGACTTGACTATAGCTACAGCTCTGCCCTTGTGGCAGCTGCTACAATTCACTGGTTTAATGTTGTCCAGAGCACCGCTCCAGAGGATGCTGAAGATATGCTTTGCAGTGCTAAGATGACCTAATAAAAATGTGGTTTGTAATCTACCAAAAGAAAAAAAAAAGGAAACTTGAGAGAGGATGTTTTATTAACTCCCAGCCATTGTGGGCAGAGTCTGGACTGCACAATAGGCTTGGGCAATGTGACCCACTCAGCAAGCACA
Organism: Aquila spilogaster; assembly: GCA_024606505.1. NCBI lineage: Eukaryota > Metazoa > Chordata > Aves > Accipitriformes > Accipitridae > Aquila > Aquila spilogaster. The sequence continues at coordinate 3,159 of JANHGO010004342.1, read as the reverse complement.
CCTTGCAGCTTCTAAGAGACTTTTAGTGGCATCTCTAATACCTGGCTATGTTTCCTACACTAGTTTAGTTGGAAACGAAACCAGATTTAGTTGGAAACAGTAAAGCTTTCTGTCCTGTGCAGATATGGTCTGTGTTGAGGAAGGCATGCAGCTGAAGGCATTAGAGTTGTCTGAGTGGATTGAGGGTGTGCTGAGTGATTGCTGAGCTGCAGCCCAAGTCTTACTCCTCCAGAAGAGGAGAGCCATTTCCATAAGCATCCCTAGCAGTTTTTACTGTGATAAAGTCATGGCAGTGCACTGCATAGAAATGAAAAAGTTGCTGCCAAAGCAAAGCCGAAGCCCAAAAACTTGACTGGATAGAATTGAATTGTTTTTCAAGTGAGGTCTTGTTGTCTACCGAATCAGGGATCTGTTACTTGATGATGGTAAAAGGTTTCTCTTGATCTTTCTCATTGGATGGTTACAAGTGCTTGGCCAGCTCTGGGTGCACAACATCCTGATCATCGAACTTCAGAAGAGCATGACTTCTGATGTGCTGTCCTTCTTTCTCCTCCACCCCAGGGGAAATAATCTTTATTTCAATCTTTCTCTATGGTTCTTCATAACCAAAATATATTTGGGGACAGAGAAATCTGTCCATTAAGTGAATAGTTTAACAGTCTTGGAGTAGGTAAATAACTTTTCTTTGCTAGCCTCTCAAAAACAATGGAGTATTATTTCAGCCCTATGATATCAGTTTCTGCATGCTGGACTTCTTGTGGTCATTGCTGCCATCAATTCTGAAGCCATTTCTGGTTTAGAATGAATTTATGCCTTTGCTTTCCTCTTTTTTCGCCTTTCGTTTGTTACTTACTGCTAGCACATCTATGTGCCTGCCATGACTATTTACTTTTCTGTGCTAACTGTAGAAACGGCAGGATATAAACAATTGATTGTAGGTGCAACCCCAGCACTACTTTGGAAACTATCTTAGTTTGACTTAAGTCACACTGACTGAGTTTGTGTTGTAAAGAGGCTGTGGCTCTGGCCATATGTGTGTGTAAATGCAGACATAGTGCCATTTGGTATCCAAAAATTTGTTAGTCAAAGAGATGTGATCTTGTCAGCAACAGCAGACAGATTGTTTACTAGCAAGCGCTCTTGAGCTCTGGAATGCTCTGGAGGACCCAGTTCTGTTTATAAAGATGCTCTGGGAAGATGCTCAGCTTAGTTGGAGTCAGAAACTCAAGTGTTTTCCAGCATACTCAGAACCTCAGTGCTACCTGCAGTCCATCCTGAAGCTGGTGCTTTGGTTTGCATGGTATGAATACTGTCTGCTCCCAACCAATTCCTTCTCCTACAGAACCACTGGTCTTCCGTCCCCTCATTATTGTCCCGTCTTAAGCCTGGCATCACAATTGCTTGTTTTATGATGCCCTTAATTGGGCATTGATAATAATTCCTTGGACATCACCCAGCATCGCTTTAGAGTTGAACAAAGTCACACTGTAGTACAAGAATACTGGTTGTTGGATTATTACGCAGCTACAGTAGGGAGTGACTGGGAACACTGTTTGCAGAGAGCAATTCATGCTTTGAGATGACCCACTGTGCTAATACTGAGTTTGTTCTGTAATTCTGCTTCTGGGTTTGGAATCAAAAGTAATGCTAAAAAAATACTTTGTTTTCAGGTATCACAAGTTGGGAACTGGATTTAATCCCAACACTTTAGACAAACAGAAGGAGAGGCAAAAGGGGCTCCCCAAACAGGTCTTTGAGTCTGATGAAGCTCCAGATGGCAACAGTTACCACGATGAACAAGTAATGTACCTTTCAAACCTTGCTGCCTAAAACTTAGCTTATAGCTGTGTTTGAAAAGTGCAGTCCCTTTCCCATTGTAAGTTGCTTTTCATTTGTTGAATCTCAGGATGACCTTAAACGGCGCTCCATGTCGATTGACGATACTCCCCGGGGCAGCTGGGCTTGCAGTATTTTTGATCTGAAGAACTCCCTTCCAGATGCCCTTCTCCCAAACCTACTGGACCGAACCCCGAATGAAGAGATTGACCACCACAATGAAGATCAGAGGAAGTCCAATAGGCACAAGGAGCTTTTTGCACTACACCCGGCGCCAGATGAGGTATTTTTATATGTATGTGGGTGAGATTTAAAAAGTGGTGGTTATAACAAATGTGAAATCTGTCAGTCTGCCAATGATTCAAAGGAGTCAAGATCATCTCTGTTAAATTTCCATGAGAACCGCGGCTGTTTTGCTGGAGTTGGGTGTTTTTCTGTATGTACCATACATGCTGCTTTCTGAAGATTTATTTTACCTTACATTTATCCAATTCCTATAACGTAGAAACATTGAAGGGATGTAATTTAGTGTATTAGTGGCTGCTGCTGAATATAACACACTGGTAAACCTTAGATTAGATTGATGCTAGTGTCTTAGAAGGAAAAAAGTGCTATGTGTACTGGTGTAATAATATTAGTGGTTTGTACAAGTGTTGTCTCTAAACTGCTGTTCCTGTGACTTGTTTCAGGAGGAGCCTATAGAACGACTTAGCATTCCTGAAGTACCCAAAGAGCACTTTGGCCAAAGACTCCTCGTGAAGTGTTTGTCTCTTAAGTAAGTATCACTCTAACAAATGGCTACATTATAGAAATTGAGAGTTTAGATCTCCTGTTACATCCATATGCTTCTGAGATAACTCTCCCACCTTGTTTAATATCCTTTAAGACTTGTAACTTTGATTTGGTCATAGGCTTAAAGGTTAATTTTGTAAAGCATAACATACACAGTAATGTGCATCAGACAATTTTATCTTTGAGACTTCATTTATACTGGTCTGGCATAGAAGGTTTTCACTCTTCTCTTGGCCTTATTTTACATTCTTTTTCAACCAATCTGTATCTGTACCTGTTCCATATTACTAGCACACATCTTGGCTGTGCTTGTGTAGGGCTCTGCAATTGGCCAGCCATTGGTATTCAACTCTGCAACGAGGATATGTGAGTGGGGCAAGAAAAATAAATTAAAAGTGCTTGAGCCTTAAAACGTAAGACTAACTTTACAATGTTGGAAAATCCAAGATTTGTCGAAGTTTAGGCTCAACAACCTTGACTGTGTCCCTTTAAGAGTGAAGACTTTATATACTTAGCAAGCATTAACTGGAG
>JANHGO010004341.1:0-25217 GCA_024606505.1 Aquila spilogaster | reverse complement strand
GCAGGACTCTACACTTGCTCTTGTTAAACCTCATCTGGTTCTTCTCTGCCCAACTCTCCAGCCTGTCCAGGTCAATAAAATAAAATAACATTTGCATTTCTAAACGGAATTAAAATTATTATCTTACTTTTTTAAGACTATTGCTTGTTTGGCTTCTGAGGAAAATTTTTAAGAAAATTCTTAGTGTCCAGTGTAAAAGTACCTCTTTGTATTAAAAAAAAGTACATATATATTTGTATATATACCATAAATATTTCTAGTGAGACTATATGTTTTAAGATCACTGGAATTGCATTTTAGTAAAATATAATACTGTTCATCAAATAATGCAACTTCCAGCTATCTGTGAGTAAGCAGTCATTTTAGATATTTTAAATTTCTGATTGTATTTTTACTGCCATCTTTCTGTAATATATGCTTACGTATTTTGACGTAAAATAGATTCTATCAGTAAAAATCAGTTTATAATGTTTTTCAAACTTCATTTAATATATATCATATATATTCAGCTATTTTTTGTTTCCTTTGGCAAAAGGAGGGACTTAATAGCTTGCAATAAATACTTTTTTCCCTTCAGTCTCATTTAAGTATAATATCAGATGAATGTTATTCAAAGAAAGCCTGACTTTCATTGCTGACAGACCTTTTTCTTGCATTATGCTTGCTTTGCATTGTAACTTTAAGAATTTATTGTCCCTAGGTTCCTTATCCAGGGGCAGGACAACTTCCATGCATTATTGGAGGATCAGATTTGGTTGCTCACCAAGCTAGAAAGAATTCAGAGCTAGAAGAATGGTTAAGAGAAGAATTGGAGGTAAGGAATTTTTTCTCAGGGATGAGCAAAGCCAAAACTTCACTCCTAAAAGTAGTCATACTGACCTGTGGTCATTTCTGAAATACTTGAAAATGTTACTTTTGAATCAAATCTTAGCCAATTAGCTGTTACACATGCATTAGAAAAGTTACTGAAAGCCAGAGGGAAGGCTTATTTTTTTGGCTGATTGTTTGAATGCATTTTACATTAAGAATTCATATAATCACTAATAATGATTTAAATCAAGATCAGTAACATAAAAGAATGATTTTTATTTATTTATTTTTTTAATAACTAGAATAAGCAGGCTAGTAAGTTGTGGTTCCTACAAATGTGACAGAGAGGCAGGAAGAACTTCTATGTAGTAATCTTTGTTTAAATTGTTGTAAGGTGCAATTGATATTCTATGTTCTCTTGAACAGAACAGAAAATACCTGATTAAAATTCTGTTGGAGTATACTAAGAAATACACTGAGAAGTTTTATACTTTTTTTCCGCTTTTTACGTAGAAGTTAAATTTTTATCACAGCACTTTCGTTTTCCAGTACTTTCTGTAAAAATACTTGCTGATGATCCATACGTTGTTTCCATGGCCTGATCAAGATCCCATTGCTTATCTCCTTTTTTTGTCCCTGAATGTAAATAATGCTAATGAATATTTCCCTTATACTCCAATAATCAGACAAAATTTCCCCTATTTCTGTAACTCTTTGAAAAACAAAAAGCTAATTTCTGACCAAATCACAAACTAATCTGCCAGTTAGCAGCAGTAGCCAGCCTTGACTAATAAAATATATTATCCATGAACTTAAGTGAACTTAAGTTTTCATGGAAAATCTATGTTAGTGGAGGAATATATTGCTCTTTGTTACCTTCATCCTTAATAAACAATATTGAAAAATCTTATTTTGTCAGGAACAGAATCGACGTGCAAGAGAAGAATCGCTTGCTGATGATCTCTTTAGGTAAGAGTTTTATACTTATGTTTAGAAAAGATGTATATTTCATCACATCTTTTTTTTTAAATTTATTTATTTATTGACAAATGCCAATTTTGCAAAAGGCTGCTTTGCCTGTTCTTTTCAAAATCTCACGTATTCCCATCTATGGAATTATACTCAAGGTAACTTTCATTAACTCCTCTCACTTGTTTTTTTTTATGCCTTAAACTTTGACTTTTCTTCAGAATTGCCATAATATTTTAATAAGAACATTCTCAAACAAGAACACTGCCATTTCCTGTCTCATATCGTAGTCCTCTGTGGAGCCAGAAGTTGAGCTTTTGATGATCCTTGTGGGTCCCTTTCAGCTCCTCATGATGATGTGTGGTTCTGTGATTGATTATTCACAAAGACTTGGAGAGATTTCCAGAGTCAAGCTCTGTGCTGTTTGCGTTTGCCTGATGAAACACTTTGGTGTTAGATTTAAGCCGGTCACCTGAATTCCTAAGAAACAGTTTTGAAGTTTGCGACTTTAGTGCTAGCCATGGTACTTGTCTGTCTTGTGCTGAGGGAACTAAAGCAGTAGACTGGTAGTTCTGTGAAAGAAGTGATTGGCAGAATGATCTTTTTTGATTTTTGAGGTATTGACTCCCAAAATCTAAAACAAAGCTTAAAAAATATATAAACACAGTTAAATGTTACATTTACTGTGCTTTTTTGCCATAATTCATTATATTTACCTCTAAAATGTGTCAGTGGTTTTCTTTCATTAACGCTTATTTCAGTTGTTTACCTCTTTTCCTCATGTCTCTTTTGAAAGAGTATGGAAAATCATCTTATTCAATTGATTTCTTGTCTGGTCACTTTCAACCGTAATCTTATTTCAGTGATTTATAACTGCTTTGCAATTACAAAGATGTTCTAGGCCAAGTTTGCTATTTTATCTAGTTATTACGTCTGCAGTGCATTTAAATGCATGACAATTACGAATACATTTATGAAAATATACGGTGCAGCTTGATTGCTGGGCTAGAAAATTAACTGATCCAAATAATTTGAACCTTTCAAAAGGAGCAGAAACTTAGGTAATTCACGTGTTCATGCTTAGAGAAGTTTTGACCTTAGCTCCAATTTATTTAGGATAGTGGCATGTACAGAAGTTTCCAAAAATACTAAAACACGTAGTTTAATATTCAGCAGATCGCAACCTACTTCTAATTTTGTCCTTAATCCTGAGCAAAACCAGTTGGAGTGATGCTAATGTTAACAGCTGCAATTTCCCCTGAAAATTGCATTTGAAGATGCAATTAGAAACAGTCGTGCTCCAAGGTAAAGATGAGTTGGAAAGAAAATCTGTACCTTCATCTACTTCTGATTCAGTACAGAGAGAAACAGGGGAGGAAGGGAAGGAAATATCTTTCTGCAAAGACTACACATAAATGGATTATGCTTGGTAACACCCCTTTGTGCCCTTCATTCCCTATTCCCGGCAAGGTCTTTTGTTTCTTTGTATGCTCATGCCAGCAGTGGAATCTTTGTAGCTTTCTTTCTGGTCCAAACCACAGGCACTGTAGAGTTTCCTTTCTCAGATATTGTTGTTTAATTTCTTTCTGTCTGGAAAACATCATCCAGGATTCATTTAACATGAAAAACAGCTGAAGGTGAGATGGGAGATTAAATATAAAGGTGTTCGTGATGGTCAGTGTCAGCTTCTCTATAGACAGTCACAGATGGAGTTGAAGCTGGAACCCTGCCATCAGGACACCATGGAATGTCTCCTCTGGTTTTATCTGTTCTTCAAGACCCCCAAATATGATTTGGTGTCCAGGACGTCCTTAAATGTTATAATTGATTTGTAACAATGTTGTAGCAATGAAGTCAAAGGAATGTTATGAGATTGAGTGTAAGGATGTCATTTTGGTTAGCAAAGCTTTAATTATTTTCTTAGTTTTATTTGAAGAAGCAAGCAACAACTGTGTGTCTTCGGACCTGCCACGCATTTGACAAATACTAAGAACTGTAGATTTTGGTAGAAAAGCATATATGGTGAAGAAGGTTATGTTTGTCCAAATGACTGTCAGAAGACATAATACTGCGTATCAACATGTGTACAAACCATTCAGGAAAGCTTATCGCATTAACAGTTTGTGCTGTTAATTAATAGTTAATAATAGACCATTGCTTTCAAAGGATGCACATTTCATGTGTTAGAGCAGTGACTTCTATAATAGCTTTGTAGTTATATGGTGATGTAATTTGGCTCAGAAATTGTGGCATTTTCCTGCCTAAGCAAAAAAGTCCTGATGAATGAGCTCAGAATTAGGGGAAGCAAAGCTGCCTGATCATTTGTTGTGTCCCTGAGTTATTCATGCGTGAGTACAAAGCATATCAGCGTTTCAAAGAGGTGGCATAGGATTTGGGGAGGTGAAGCACAAACAGAGAAAAAGAAGGCCAAGGGCTGTAGCACAGGAAAATTGTAAACGTATTGCTGTAACTCAGAAAACTATTTTTTATCCAGAAAGTAGATAATAATAACTAAAAGTCAATCAGAAGCTGTATAAAAGAGAAGATAAAGCAAGGAATTGCTGCACGGAAGTAGGAGGCAGCAGCAGGTTTTTTTGCTGAATGAGTTTTAGCCAAATGTTGTACATTGCTGTGAATGTACAGTATCCTTCCATCCCCCAGCCTCTGGATTTTTGCAGGGTGTCTCAATAACACATGGACATCTTATGGGCTTGGAGAATCTTGCTTGTGGGTGAGATCAATACAAAGATTTTGAGTAGCTAGGAAAGTAGCCAGAGAAGGGTGTTACCTTTAGTTCATGCACAGGTTTAACTTCTGCATCCTTCAGTCAAATTGTAGCAGCCATAGTTATTCACAGAAGTGCAGTCTGGGAGAGGACTGAACGCTGCCCAATCCCTTGTTATGAGTGTATAATAAAATCATTTGCATTACATTCTTAGACTTAAATATCATGGAGCTGTACTTACTTGTGGCAACTTTTTTTTTGTTGCAGATATGATCCTAATGTGAAGAGGAGAAGATAAATTGTGACCTGAATTTACAGCAGTTCTGTATCAAAATCTGCTTCCTGCTCCACTGATATGTTTGCTGATTACAGCATGTAATATATACATGTGTATGGCTATTTGAGCTGTCTGTTGTTGTATGACTTGTTTTTAAATCTTTGTTTTATTACAGAAAAAGAGAAGTTTCTTTCAAGGATTGTACATTCAAGACCTTAACATTTTTGTTTCAGAGTAATGCTCAGGAAAATACAACATGTATTTAGGATTTAATTTCAGGCAGGATCTTTCTAATGTTTACTTGTCAGTACTATTGGAGGGGGGTTGGGAACAAAGGAAGCTAGGATGAGGCTTTTTTATTTTTAGAAAGGCCTTGTTAATTAATTAGCTTTTTGTATATTATCACTTTTGCCTTATGGTGAAAGTTTTTGAAGACTTCATAATCCAGACAAAGAAGTTACACCAAACCTTAAGTATTTCTTGTTTACTCAGGCACAAATTTAATTAACTCCAGCTTCTTCCTGTTCTTGAAGTTGGTAACATCGAATTATTTATAGGTAGGCACCAATTTTTTGTGATGGCAAATATTGAAACAAATCTTAGTATTAAAAAATGAGAGATCTTGCCCCATTATTGGTATTCAAATAGTCAATATTTGTTTGAACATCCTACCGCTGGGCTAGAAACAGTCCTGTGGACTCAGGAAAATTTTACAACAGCAACAAGCAGTTCAGTTGTGTTTTTGTTTCTTCGAGAGAAGAGAGAGAGGCAAAGATCATTTCTTTCTCTGCCTATTCCCTTTCCTTTGCAAATAGGAAAGAACTGTGTTTGAAAATGGCTGCTGTTTCTTCCTTACACAAATTGTTCTTAAAAAGCTACATGATGACAGTCATCATGCAACAGTTTATATACTTTCCTATAGTATCACATGAAAATCTGCCTTATTAATTCCTCAGAAGTATAAGTTTATAAATTGTTTTCATTTGCAGTAGAACTTGAGACAGAGGGGGTGGAAGACTAGATCTGATGATTTCCACAAGTACAATGATGAGACTTGTGTTTTTTGTTTAAAAGCAATAAAACATTGTAGTTAAGGGAATCGGATGTCAGTCTTGTGCTCACTGATAAATGCCAAGTGCTGTTCCTTTCAAGGGACATGGCCACTTCTGCATTCTGAGCTACTCAGGATCTTTTCTGTTAAATGAATCTTATACAGAAAATAAGTATGCTTCTGGTTGAGAAGCATGAACCACTCCCCTCTTCAAGCTGACAGTTACTGCTCATTACTTTCAATAAAACAAAGAATTTAGCTTTACTCCATCCCCCATTTGTCTGTTTCTAGAAACTTGTCCCTGATTTTTAGGATTGGAGGAGCTTTTCCATCAATGAAAGAAGAAAAAGTTGAAAATTCCAGATCAAGGAGTGGCAGGGGAAGCCAAATGAATGCTGTTGCTATTTGAAATAATGTCAGTTATCCGGTCTTGAAGACTCAGGCCAAGGGAAACCAAAGGAACTGGTCTCAAGAGGGAGAAAAGGAAGTTAATTGAGTTCTTGAGCACTTTTTTAGGGATATTGTCTTAAGAGTTAGGAATCCATTAAGAGACTTAAATGTAGATAATACCTAATCATGGTAGCCTTCTCAGTGGTTCATTAAGTAAAGCAAGTATTAGTGGTACTGTTCTAAAAGATTTTGGAGCTGGAAATAAATCAGCTTTTCATTGTCATACTTAAGTTCAGTGAGAGAAGCCTTCAAGTCTTTTTGCTCACTTACTTACATAAAGCTACGATGAAGATGAACAGTAGCTAGCCCTCTCAATCAGTCACTGTTTATAAGATGGTAATATCACTTTCCTTATGTGTTGTAATTGAATTTGAGTACTCTTTCTTTAACAAAGCTAGTTCTTCTCGCCAGAGTTCAGAATGTGCAGGCAAGGTGAAGAAGGCTATTTCAAACCACTATGTCCTGTTTCAGCTTTGAAGAAATGCTCCAAGATCTATGTATGTCAATAGCAATTATCCTCAAGTCAACCCTGATTACTTGGTGTCAGACAAAAAATATTTTGTCCTCGAAAAACAGTTGTTCTTCAGTTTTTTCTTTACAGATTCTTAATTGTGTGCTCAGGGATGTCCAAAATGATACACAAACTGCAAGACCAGTAACTCCAAACTCAGCAGATAGCTGTAAGGTGTTTTGGTATTGTAACCTGCATCACAGCAGGGTCAAATCTCATCCACCCACCACCTTTAAAGAGATGGTTCTTCAGCTGTTGAAGTATTTGCTGGAGGAGATGTACTTCATACTGTTTGTTGTACTCCCAAGGTGAATTTTTCTCATCTCAAAATTTCCATGTTCTTAATGTTGAAAACACTCTGTTCCACGTGGCTGAGTCCTTGCAGACTTCTGAGGATGACCTTTTTGATGGCTGTTACTAAGCAGAGCATCAATGGACAAGATCCTTCAGGAGGTTGTATTTGCCTTTGTAAATAATCCATAGAAAAGAACATTTCACTTAACCTCTCAAACAATAAAACGTACCACGGGCCTTATATAACAATGTAAAAGCCAAATTTTCCGCTATTCAGACTGCAACTTGAGCAGCCCCAGAGGCATAGCTGAGACCACTCTTGCTTTCACATTATACCAGTTAGGGCTCCTCACATTCTGTTCCCCAGACAGTTGATTTAGCAGCATTGATTCTTTTTTTCAGTTTAGCATCATAGAACCGATGGACTCACCGGTGGTGCGACTAGGTGAGCACCCAAATAGAAGCACTTGGGGGGTTCTTCATAAACCTTGAGATGTTCTCTCTGTGTCAGCATTTCTCTGCAGTCTTTCATAGGCAGCTGTGAAACTACTTTTTTTACTGGGAAAGGTGGTTGTGGGAATACTCATTTCCTTTTTTCTCCCACCGTATTAGAAATCACTGCTGCTGCCTTGGGTCTGCTATTCTCTCCTTAGGGAGATCTGTACTCGCACATTTCATTTCCCTGCATCATATCTCTATCTCTATACAGAGTGACTTTTCCTGAATGGTAGCCATTTACTGAGCACTGTGTAATTCAGAACAACTGCTGCTGCATGCTTTGGTTTTACAGATGGTTTCTGCCCTGTGGCTTCAATATTCAGCTGAACAGGTTTTTTTTCCCTCCTAGTGAAATTGTATGGGGTTAACTTAGAATCTGCAACTAAAAAACATTCACTAACCTAATTCAGACCTCTGAGCTTTCTCTAATCTACTTCAAACCACAACCTGACAGCATAGCCACATTTGACAAAATGCTTTTTTTTCGATCCAAAAATACGTCTATAAGCAAAAGCTTTATCCCTAGCACTTTCTTGCATTTTTCTGTGTAGTGAACATGAGGGGTTGTGGGACTGCTTTTTTTAGTACCATCTTTGTTCACATTGCTCACAGGAAGGAGATGCACACAGTATACAAACTAAATATACTTTTTATTAGCAAGGCTTTTAGAGTACAGTCTTGCATCCAGCAGTGAAGCTTCACTGAGCATGCTTCCACGCAGTCTGAATTAACTCACACACCCCTGGAGCAGTGCCCAGGTGCTGCATCTGTGCAGGAACATCATCCTTAATTTCAGTTTCCACTGACTTCCTGCCTTTCCCATATCAGCTGGGGAAGCCGCTGCCTTGGGCAAGGCTACCAGGATGTTTTCCCTCTGACTGTTGAGGTTTGTGTTCTGTTTCAGTCCACCTCCACCTGTGACAACCCACCTCTTTCTCTCCTGCCCTTCCTCTCCATCTTCTCTCAGGGCTGATGTAGCGGAACTGAGCACAGGGCTGGCTTCTCCTGTGGCACTGCACTAATTTCTATAGTCTGAAAATGTGCTTGCCATCAACCTCACATTCCTTTGTCTGCTGATCACCACTCCTCAATCTGAGGCTCTGTTTCACATTTCACACCAAGCTTCAGCTCATAGCTGACATACCAGTCGAAGGCAGCGCCGAGGCCTACCTCCACCCCCCACCAGCTCTCCCAACATCAGTTCTTTTGTATGGAAAATATTTCATCTTCTCCCCCTCGCTTCCTCTCCCATACACCTTGCCCTTCTCATCCTCCATTCAATTTCTTGAATCTACCCCCGTCACATTTGGCCACATCCAGTGTTTGAATCACAAATTGGCCTCATCTGACTGCACTCTGCTCATTCTGATACTTTCACACCTAAACCAAACAGCAAAACATCTGCATCGTCTTCCTTACTGTTATACCCCTCACTCCTCCTCTTAACAAGTTTTGATGACCACCATCACCACATTCCAGTTTGCCTACCATTTCCATATCTCCCCAGCCGACAGCACACCCTACCACTTGCTTTACCACTGTTTGCATCATTCCACTCCTCTGACACTCAGAATCTCTGTTTCTCAAGCATTAGTTGCAGCACCAGATCAATATAAATATTTTTTCCCTCTCCTGAACACTACACACCTTTGCCTCACCATGTATATTTGACTTAAAGGTTCTCCACTTCCTTTGGCCTTTCATCTGCCATCAGTTTTCACATCTGAAGATGAAACGAGGTTTGTATGCAAGCCTCAGGTAGGTTTATCATCTCATCAAAACTGAGGTTTTGCTCACAGCTCAAAGGAGAACCTACTTCAGCTGAAAGCAGATACTGTCTGCGTGTTATGTTTACACTGAACTTCTAAAAAAGGATATGACCTAAGCGTACTTCAGCAAAAGCAGAACTAGTGAAGCATGACACACTGAAATGTTTACTCGGTACTTCAAGCTCCAGCTGCCTTGCATGAGAGCAGGAAGCGTGGGTGGGTGAATATAAATCTTCAACTCATTTAAAACAGGAAATCCACAACCAGAGCACCGGAACTAACAGGAATGGGCAATACCAGAGCATTGACTTTCCAAAACTTTGCCAAACAGATGTGAGGTGACAGGATCTTGAAAAGGAGCACCCCAGTGTTCACACAGCTGGTCCTACCATTAAACATGAATCTTCCTTCTGCTCAGGGCACCCCCTACAAAGTCGACCAAATCTTTCACTTTCTTGTCTCTAGAACTGTGGGCAACATTCCTTATCTATCTGGTCAAAAAACTGAAAATGCCAGGATTCTGTACTAGTTTGTAAATAGGTGTTCATTACTAGTGTTACGGGGAGCACTCAGGAACTATGATGAATTTTAGTTCATTGAAGCATCCACCATAGGCAGTGTGGTTGGATACATGCACATTGCCACTGATCTCCTCAGGAAGAGATGGAGGAGGAAAATGTAAATTTGATGAGTTTGCAGATCAAGTTTCTAAAAGAGCTAAGAATATGAAGGCTACTTTCTTCCTAGTTTTGTGAGTTGTATGAGTTGGGCTTAATCTGCCCTTTAAGTAAGAAATTATCACTGTTAGAAAGTCACCTAGCATGCAGACAGGTGTAACAGGATCTCAGGGTACTAAGCCTGAAACATTTCAGTGTCTGCACTGGCAAAAAAAAACATCCTGGGAAGAGTGCTTAGCCTCATTGCAATTACTACTGTAACACTTCAGCCCACCCCAATCCTTGTTCCTTACCCCAAATGTGTGATTTCACATTTCCTAGTGCAATTCAAGCTTTGAGAATTAGCTCAGACACCTTAGAAGTGTACCATATTCTCCCAAAGACAGTACTGTCTTGCAGAAAGAGCCGTTGGTAACTTTGTCACCCTGGCGTCACCGAAACCTTCGTCAAAGGCATTTCAGCCTTCATTGTTTCTGCTCAACAGAACAGGCATTGTGGTGACCTCAGACAAAGCATGCATTCTCTTCCAGGTTGTGCAAGGAGAAAAGTGAATACCCAGAAAGTTCTTCTACCAGTTGAGCTACTGTGCCCCCATTTGGCTCTCACCCTCACCAGACAATCCACGCTGGGAACAGAACACCACAGCCAGATGATTCTAAAATATTAGCTAAATGAGAAAGTAACAGCATAAACCTTTTAGAGGATGGGGAGCCCACCATCCTGTAATACACGGTGGGTTCTTTTTGGCACCTATAGGTTTTCAGTTAGTATTGCTCAGATTCTTCACTGCTTTCCTCTATTGTTCCTTACTGGTAATTACTTGTTAATTAGCATGAAATCATTAGGAGTTGGAACATTTCACACCCTCTCTTTGTCAATCAAGAGCAGGTTGCCTAAAAACAGTCTTTCATGATGTAAATTCCTTCTCTCTCCTTCAGCTGGCCATGCAAGCCAGGCCTGCCTCAAAGTCTAGGTCTTGCTCAAAGCTGCAGGAAATTAAATCAAGTACTCCATTTTTCTGGCTCTCAGCTTTTTCCCAGTTTAAAAGCTGCAGCCATCTCCTTCTACAGAACTGTTATTTTTCATTAGGCAACCATCACACTGAAACTAATAATTGAAGAGTGCCTACACAACAGGCCAGAAGGACAATGTGACATCCCCCAGCAACTCCCACAGCGTTGAGGACTAGGGACCCGTAACTGTGGGATGCTCTCTAGTGTCCCTTACTCAGCATATAGGCCCCGTTTCTGCAACCTATGCATCTGGGTCCTACACTCTCCCCATATGTTCATTGGAAAGGAAGGCTGCTAGCTCCAGGCAGTGCATTCTCTTAAGAGCTATAGCAGCCTGACGTTACTGTCACCACTGTGGATTTCTGCACTTATCGGGGTAAAATGAAGCCACTCCATTCTGGCAAGTTAAGCAGAAGTCCATACAGCAGCTACTGGAAGACAACAGAAACTATGCCATTTGTTACCACCCATCTAGATGCCTTCATTCAGAACTACCTATCATTAAATAATCACATAGTAGACAGATTGTTAGGAAAACATCCTAGTTCCAGTTCAGCACAGGAAAGTAATTAAAATAATCTTAGCAATAGTTTAGGAGATGCATTCAGCATTAAAGAACCAAGAGCAACTACAAAAGACATTTTCCCACCAGCCTATTAGAAAATACATGGCACGATTATTGCACTTTTATAAGTTCTATAAATCCAAATAAAATTCCTTCAGCTAACAGTTATATTCTTTCCATGTATTAGTAATAAAGCTTAAGTAATAAGCAACCTTTTTTAACGCAGAGTATTTGGAAACTTATCTTCCTCGCTGAAAGAAATGCTGAAGGAAGCAAAGTTTCCCTTTTGGGAACTATTATAACAAAGGAAATTTAAATACACATATTGAATGCGTATATATTTGAGAACTGAGAAACAACATGCTCCCCCCAAAGGCAACTATTCAGTGCTACCGTCTAATCCACAACAAATGCAGCAAGTGTCATACAATGCTTTAGGGAAAGCTATCCTATGGAAAAGCCATCCTAATTGAATTTACTTCCGCCTATCTTATTCTCACAGCATATCTAAAAGAGAAACAGAACCACTCCTGGAAGTCAGTCAGAAACCCAAATGTCAGGATGCCTGGCTGCAACTTCAAAACTGGCAGTTCCTAGGAAAAACAGGACGCCTTTTCAGAACAGCTTCAGTTGAATGTTATTATTATTCTTTATATACTGGCAGCCTAACAAGCATTACCACTGAGTAAACTCCTCTGCCCAACTAATGCATCTCGTGAATTTTCATCTCAGAGATATTGAGGAAAAGAGGAAAGCAGCTAAGGCTCAAGGTGACGTGAAAGACACCTGTATAATGAACAGAACAAAAGTCTCTCGCCACGTTTCTCTCACAATAAACGCAACCCATTAGCAGCTGCAGCAGATGAGGATGGAGATTTGGCCACTCAGACCTTTTATCCTTCTGGCTAAGTTTTTAAGTACATTGTTTCCTGTGTTTTGATGGCATTTTGTTTCATGTGATGAAAGGAAGTACTACAGTGTGCTGCAATATGCTCTGCTTGGCCACTTATACAGAACTGAAGGAATCACAGTGTAGATATATTCTCCATATATTAATTGCAATAAGGTTCTGTAAGCAAGTATTCAGCAGTTCTAAAATAAAGATTCAGTTCTATAACCTGCAGTCTATAATCTAGCACTTGCAACACTGATTCTCAGTTAAATGATTAGGTATCACAGATTTAGGATAGATTTATATACACAGTTCTCACTAACAAAGGCTAATTATAGAATCTCAATTCAATTATCAACAAAATAAACCTAGAATGATTAAAGTCAGTTCAAATCTCAATATTAAGAATATCTTCACTACTGAAAATGTACAGCTGAATTCAATCATGTAGGCAATAAAGCAAATACAAAGTCTGCCCTCCTTATATTCACACAATCATCTCTAAAATTTATCAGTAGTAGCATCACTTCACAAATAATTTTGGATTTCCATTGGAAAAAAACTCACTTTAATCCTCACATACTTTTCATCTTTAACTTCTGTGTTCCAAGTCTGATTACCTTCCTCAGACACATAAAAGCTGACAGTAACCACAGAACCCAGTAATTCAGCTGGCATGGAAAACAGGCATTTGTCACTGTAGTATCAATAACTTGGGAAAGTGAGCTGGGATACCAGCAAGCACTAGTAGTTTCAGACCAAGCCTAAACCTTAATTCCTTTTCAAAATCTACTTAAGTTCCAATATGGATATTTCAATCATGCAAATACAATGCCTTAAATGGATATGACATTCTTAACACATAAGTGCAAATGAAATATTAAACTAAGCATCTATCCAAGTCATTCTATGAATTAATCTGAATTGTTTGGTAATGAATTGAAGCACTTAATTTGAGAGTTCTGGAATAACAGTGTTCTAACCAGCTGTTGCTATAGTCAGTAACTCTAGAGTGTGCTCAGAAAAATCCAACAAATGAAATCCAGGTTTATATTAGGGACTAGAAACGTAAAACCTCAGAGGTAGTTACACATTAAATATTTATATTTTATAGCAAACTGTAAGACTTTATACAAAGTACGGTTGTTGGGTTTTTTTTTGTTACCCTGGCTGTAAGATATAATCCTTTCCCATGACACCAAAAAAAATATGCAGATTGAAAAGAAAAATAACCGCTATTTGGCCAAATGGGAAATACTACTATCTATCACCCACCTTCATCACTCAAGTGATCCCAGTCTTCCTGAGCTAGGAGGCAAAAAGCTGAAAAGCTTTCTCGTGTAGACTTTTCCACCAGTGCACTAAATATTCATTATATTGACACTGTAATAAGAGCACTTACATCAGTACTTTATTGTTTATGTTGGTGAGTTTTCTCAGAATGTACACATCACTGGAGGGGAACATCTCATGTCACACGTCTTTCTCCACTCACCAAAATCTAGGCATTGCATGAAACAAAACATTAATGGATTGTCAAACCATGCACTGAAGATTAAAGGTGAATGCCTATTCTTTTATTCCAATTACCAAATAGGGTCATTTGCGACAGCCGACCAACACTTCTCTGTGTATGGAAAATCCTTCGTATAGCAAAGACCATTTCAGTAAGTGCTCATTCCAAGTATTACTATGGCAAATAAATAAAATTCTCGCTTCAAACAAAAGGCTCCAAATTTGCTTTGGGACCAAGAATCACTTTCTACTAACAGCCTTCTGCTTTCTGAACTTAACTTAATTTCAGGATAGGAATATTTTGTCAAGTTTGACACTAAAAGATAAACCCACCCTGGCATGCACTGCATTTCCCAGAGGAAGTCTGCTCTTTCAGCTGAGCAAGAGATGACAGGTATGTCAGTAAGAGTTAGTCACATTTTCTGTTCCTCTGGAAGTAATTCCAGTAGACAGAGATCAGTTGTAGCAGCAGATCAAATTTTTGCATTTTGAAAAGGAAGTATTATGGTATCAGCATCCTTTATCAAACAATACAAGCACAGGTTACTTGTATACAGAAATATGACTGCTAACAACTTTTGCTGTCAGTATTTCGTTAGACTAAGTCTAGTTCCATATGTGAAAAGTTTCTAATGCCTTATTTATGGTACCCCATCACCTCCTCCATCCCCACCTCCCATCAATTCATGTTTCTTCTTTTGTCTTATTGCCAAGCACCGCGCAATGCCCAGTGCACCTCCTTTTAGAAACCGCACAAAGTTGTCTCCAACCAGAGGACCTAAAGCAAAGAGGTTTGCTTCTTTAGTGCATTCATATGTATATGGATCTATCTCAATAGGATTCCCCTTGCACGTGATGGGCTGATTTAAGTGATGACCTATGCTATGTCCTTGGTCCTTTAAAAAGAAAAGATTTGGGTGAGAACCTATCAGAACTAAGGCTATAGAAAACTTCAAAATTTTCTTCAGTCCAGAGGCACTCTGAAGAACACATTTCATTTCAGGCTTGAAGGAAAGTACATTGTGTTCAGGGAAGCTAGTGTAAGCAGAATGCAAATTAGAGTCCCCAGTATGTGACTGACTGCACATCATATGATAGACCTTATGGTACTCAGGGTAAAGCTTTTGAGGTAATTGTTTGAAAATCAGACTCGAATCAGTAACTCTTCTACGAAACACATGAATTACTGGGATGTTGTTATTGTAGGCACACAGTACTGCATCAGCCGCAGTAAGTCCAGCACCCACAATTAACACAGGGTCTGCTTTCCCACGTAGCTTTCCTTTGCTTACAGCAGCTCCGAAGTCAGACATGGAATGAAGCACAAAAGGAAAATCTTCACCTTCAACATGCAATCGGCCAGGAGAGTCAAAGGTTCCCGTGGCAAGAGCCACATTTTCAGCAAAGAGGCAGAAGGGCACATGAGAACCATCTGTTGCTCGCTGATAACCTCTGACTTCCCAGTTTCGCTTAATCAGCGGTTTCTGTCCATCTTCCATTTCCAAATGCTGTGTTGAAATATTTTCATTCAGTTGACTTCTATCTTCATCATCCTTTCCTCGGTAAAGTCGGGATACTGATGTGACGTAAACATTGTCCTTGAAGTTTTTTTGGAGGCCCATGACTTTAACATAGTGTTTATAGTAACAAGCTATTTCCTCTGGCATTACTCGATCACTCTTTATATTTCTGAAACAAAATTGAATGTTTCTAGTTAATACTAAGACCTTACCAATAGTTCCACCATCATCTATGATCAACTAAACAATAGTCAGATTTAAGAACAGTGAATCTGCCCAGTGTAACTAACGTGGAGTTCAATATATTTCAACTCAATTTTCTTTATTTGCTCTCTTGATTCCTGATTTAAGAGACAAGCTACTTTTTTTTAAACAATGTACATAATCATAATAAGCACTCAGGTGATGAACAAATCAAAAACAGAAGCTGCAGTATTACAGTAGGTCTATATGGAAGTGTTTTATAAAACCAGTTTAATATGATGACCATCTACAATACAACACTGGCTAAAACAGTACTCAATGACCACTGAAAGTAAAGTAAACAAATATCATAATTCATAAGAGCCAAACTTGAAATTTTAGGTTTGGTATTTTACTTGTAAAGTATAATGAAGAAAAGGGTTTAACTCAAAAGACTCTCCCTTGAGTACAGGTAAGTTCAGTAAGCATCAGATTAAGTAGCTCTGTAACAGGGAATTAAATCCTACCTGAATGAAAAAAGCAAGTATCACACAGAACCTTAACACACATTTGAATAGGATTACAATGACTAGATGTCCAATAAAAAGCACTCTTGCACTGGAATCCTGATATTACCTTATGTTTAACCTATTTACAAAAAAATTGAGCTGTTTGAGAAGTTGAATGAATCTGTTTGCTTCTTCAGAAGCAAGCTCTAGGAGTAAGCCAGAAGAAACAGTAGCAAATAACAGATTAACCACTGAATCAAGCTTAGAAGCATGTTTATACAAGACTGGGTTACTTATTCTCAACATTTAAAAAGACAGTGTATGTGCTTTTAATTCAGGTTACTACTCTGAAAATCCTAATGAGGTATTTATTGGATAGGATGAATGTCAGTGTGACACCGGCTATAAGAAAACTATTTCACATGACTGCAGGCATCATCATCGATACTTTTAAATATTCTTGTTTAACTGCAGTAAAACAGTTCAGCATTTCTTTTTATAGTCTTGTTGAAAATTATAATATAAACAAATTAGCTTCAGATAATAAGCAGCTTATGGGATTTCAGTTAATGACAGTAATCTTGCCTCCTTATCTAAGAAAGCCATTAAAGAACAAAGGTACAGTTTCTTCATTGTAAGTGTTGTCCTGAAACGAGTAACACTCTGCTCTTAAAGACATATGCCCAAGAAATCCTTCTATTTTTTTGCCCTACATGTCAAAACGACTTCCTTTAATTTTGTTAGAACAAAGTTAGGAAAATTTATGTTTTAGAACAGCCTTATGCAGAGTGCATCTGTTGACACAGATCTTTGTGAACTAACTGCAGCTTCAAAGCAAAAGCAAAGAGATTGTACAAGATAGTGGTTTTTCTTTAACTTGCTTTCCAAGGAGCTTACTACAAGAATGTAACACTGGGAAGTAATGACTTACTCTCTTAAAAGTACAGTTCACAGACTGTAACATTTTAGATGCTGCAGCTTTGTCTGTAAAGTAAATACTGAGCTATACCGACTTCTTGAATTGCAAGTTAGTATCCACAGCAACTTAAGTTACTCAAGTTGACATCCACACTGAAAGAGGAACTTCTGGTATACTTTGGTAGGTTTTAAATGACTGAATCAGCTTACAGTAACAACACTTATTTGAGAAATGCTAAAACACCACTGCTAGTATGTATGCTTTTGATGCACTCAAAGTCATTATATTCTGGCCAACTGCTGTCAATTTTCTTCCACCAGAGCATATACAAAAATCATTTCCAATGCCATCAGGCAATTTAATAAACAAAACAAGAAGCTTCCCTGCAAAGAATGAAGCTCAAATGTTTTCCAGTTCTTAAAATGGGTTATCTGCATTCTTACAACTTATCTTTCCCCAGTACATTAGGCAGTATCTTTACCTGCGCTTGCTAGCTGCCCACTCCTTGAAAGTGAGTCCAGGCAGCTCCATCCAGTCTCCAAAACTAATTGTTAGCATAGAGCCTTCCATGGCCTGTGGTGGAGAAAAAAAACCAAGCTGCATGACCAGATACCTTTCAAATAGGTACTTTTATGTAAAACAGTAAAGTTCTTCTCACTGTATTCCTTCAGACCAATATCAAAACAGTATAATACCAGGACATCCTATAAGGTCTTGATGAAATATTTTTGGCCTACAGTATTTCAATGAGCAGTTATGTGATCTAATAAAGTACAAAGAAAGGACAGGCGAAAGGGAAAATAAAAGCAACTTATTTAAAAATAATGTTATTTAAAACCAGAAAACAGCATTAAAGCAATGGGATATGGCCATATTAACATTTAAGATTTTGTATAATAGCACCTGAAAACAATGTGAGAGAAGTTAAAGAATAATCTTCAGTATAATTTAACCGAATAAGAAACAAGACAGCAGTTACAGCCACAATTCTAAAAATTAAAGGGTAACTTCTTCCTCCGCCAATCTTGAACACACTCGACCTTTGATAAAGGGAACTGTAATTGCCATTATCACCATTTAAAACAACCTTACTAAGAAAAACCCCAACCCACAAAATTATCGTGATATGAAATATTTACTCACATGCCAAGCCCCACCGGGTGGTCCTTTACCAAGCACTATATGGGGAATATAACTATGCTGCTCCAGCTTCCAGTGCAAAATAGATGGGTAGTCATACCCAAAGTCAGCATCGGGATGAAGCAGTGTATCAAAGAGCACTGCAACTGGGTTTGAAGAGCGTCCTTCAAGGCCTTCAGACAGGTACTCTAGATCCTGAAGTATGAAAGTTAAGTTTTATATATTTATGTAACTTTTACTGTGTATCATACTGATATACAGACATTTGATACACAGAATGTATGAATTTGATACACAGAAAACAATTAGTAGAAGTTGCATTTTAAGTACTTAATGTAGAAATGCAATCAAAACAGTTTAGAAATAGATTTATTTCTGTAACTCTGAATAGAATACATTTGCCTCATTTGAAAATTACGTACTACTAATGTAGTAACTGCAGGGCTAGGTGGTATTTTAAAAATTGGGACAAATATCCAAAGAACAGAGAAACTTGGTAATATTTATACTTTCTGATAATGGACTGCTTTTAACAGATAATTGCTAGTATTTCCAGGAATGTAACTTGAATACATATCTGAAGTATGTTGTCAGCATTGCAGTGTTCAGTCTTTAACTACTGCACAACTGTACCCAAATATTCTAGGACATGAGAGCTGGAACGCCTGCATCAACTCCTCACCAACAAAGTGGTGCTTTAGACACTTTTGGCAAGCAATAAAATCATTACAAAAGGCAGATTGTAAAACCTAAAAATGCCACAAAACAAACCACCATCACAAACACAGCAGCCTTGGATCAAGAGCCTTAGATCATTTAAATCAACAGAAGAACGTTATTTCTGCTTTAGAAATGCGATTAGCTAAGCAGGCTGTTTCTACATATCTTTCTGGTGGTTTTTTTTCTTTTTTTTTTTTTTTTTTTTTAAGATAAGCAGTTCTCAGAATGTTACATTTTTGATCTGGAAGCGCCCTATATATAATTTGTTAGTGAGCCACTGAAGAAGGTATATACCGCCCTTCGGTTTACAGCTAAGAAGAGCACAGGCCAAGGGGTAAAGCTGGTTGGTCGAGGCCACACAGCTACTTGAGCTGTACTGTGGTCTCATTCTTTGTGGAGTAAGAACATTAAGCCCTTTTTTCATCTACAGCACTACTTACGTAAGATACAAAAGCATTTTAAATAGGATCATTAAATACTACTGTTTCATAATCTAGCTTGTAGTAGGAAAAGAGGTGGACAAGACTGCAAAACAAGCTTACTTGATCAACAATGGAAAGATGTCGAGCTTCCTCTAATTTTGTGTGGAGAATGGGGTTCGGATGTATAGCTTCAGGAGACAGATATGGCCTGTATCCAGACAGTAGGTATGAAAGACAAATTCCTGAAGGTCCGTTTCCTATTAAAGCAAGAGGCAACTGCTTTAGAAACTTCAGGTTACTTCTATTAATTAAATAAGCAGCAATAAAATTACAGTAAAGTGGCACAATGCACTACCATCCTGATTCAAAGTAGCTTATAATTTTCACAGTAAAATAACACCTGCCATAGAACTCCCTCCAGATAAGCCAAGCACCATTTTTATCAGGTAAGAAAAAATGTGTATGACAATTAGCACTATGAAACAAAGTATACATAAAGGCATTTCATATTTCAGCATGTCAAATTCACTGTTCTCATGCAAATGATCTGGTGGACAAGATCTGCTCTACTTGTCAATCACAGTACTACCTGAATAGTTGCATCTTGCATTTTTGCATTCTCACTCATACTAAGTACTGTAAAACACAGAACAGAAACAATCTGGGGTATATGCTCTTTAGGTCTGATAAAAGGAAGAAAAAAAGATGAGCAGAAAGCTGAAGATGATCCAAGACAATGAAATATCACACACACAGCATAACAAAGTAAATGCTGAGTGAAGACAGACAGTACATATGTAGTAAAGTACAAAAAAATTGCATCAAACCACATTCAGCATTATGTTTGAATTGATAATTGATAGTTGTTACTGTAAAGCATCTTTCTGTTTTACAGCTTTCTATAACTTAAATGAATTATTGTAATTAACAGATTAACCAATTTCATAAAAGGTGCTAAATGGATGAGGCCAAAATATTACTATAAGGAAAGTATTTATTTGATTAGCATTAAATTAAGTAAGGGATCACAATAACATGCAAGTATAGAAGTAGTGTTTATGTTGAAAAGTCAAATATCATAATCCAGGGAAAGCTAACATCAGAAAAATTTAAATTCTGCAGATGTGACTACGTACAGTTATTTCTACATCTCTTCCTCATTAACTGAATGAAAAGTAGTGAGAGGTGTTCTCCCACTGAGGCATTATTCAGTATTTTGTCTTTATTTTCATCCAGAGTGGCATACGTGATATTTACTACACACTATTCAAATTTGATGCTGAAGTTACAAATTTATTCATAGCTCTACACAGCACTCATTGTTAGGAAGTTAGATCTCACTTTATGTTATTTCAACTCCTGATCTCAAGAGTTCACCCTCTGCTTCTTATTCCTCATTATGTCTGCACACACTATTTATATCTTCTATTTCCAATCTCACTTCTGCAATGCATGTCTCCTCTTTCCACCTACGCAGTTTTTTAGTCCCCAGATTTCCCAAAAAGTTTGCTCAGACCTTGTCTCTCCTATTCATTCCCAGGCCTAGAACATGAGCAAATACCCCAGGCTTCACAGAGTGCCTTAAAGGCTCTCGATGCAGCTTTTGTGTGAGTATATGGGCATTAAAAAAAAAAAAAGCATTAAAATGCCTGTGCATTGTAAAGACCATAAAGCACTGGAAAGAAGGAAAGAAAGTTGTAATACGTTTCCACCATAAGCATCTTCTAGATGAAATTTATGGTTATGTAGCTAAATTTGAAGTAGATAACCAACTTCAAACATCACTGCAAAGCCCTATTATTTGGATGAAAATTTAAGACCACACTGTGTTTACATGTTAATGATCAAAACTAGTGCACATGACAAAGTTTAGCACAGAACATTCTCTAGGTTTGGAGCTCTACCACAAAACTTCCTAACTTCACCTCACTCAAATAGAATGTAACAGTTTCTTCCCATTTTCTTGAGCAAAACAAGAACAGCGCAGAAGTTACTTAATATTACCAGAGTAGTTTTGTACTCGTACTCTCTACAGGACTACAGTACACTACAGAGAAGCCTAAGAATCCAGTCTTAAACTGGGCTTCATACAGGGGAGAAATGGAATGGTGAAGCTAAAGAGAAAGCAATAGAAGGTGCTATTCCATAATGAAGTCACTAATGTAATACATAATATGCCATCTTTTTCCTTCAATTATTAGAATAGTGCAATGAAAAGACAGCGCTAGAAAACTGAAAGGACATTAAACTCCTGCAATACAGGAATAGCACACAGGATTAAGCCAGTAGAGATTGTGTTTGTGCACACACGTATGAGGGAAAAACAATGGTGTTCTTCTATAATACTAAGATCAATTTAGATCTCTTGTAAGGCTTCTTCAGACAGACAATGAATTGGAGATAACATGCAGCTGAGGGAGATAAACTCAAGAAATTTCTCAGATATATCTGTGAAATAGCTTCTGGGTAACTTTTCTCCCCCCAAAAGTAGAAACAGTCGAAGCAGCTGTGTTTGGTATCAGCACAGCGGAAGGCACTCTAGACAAAGTAAGTATTGAGCACAGGTATTTGCATAACACATATTTGCAAAGCTAAACAGTGAAAACTGAGTCATTAGCCATATGGTAAACTTAAACTAAGGTTGATGAAATGCCAGGAAGCTGTTGCTCTTCAACTGTGATGCAGAACTTTGCAAGTGATTCACGTCTGTCACATTCACATAAAATACGTTCCACGAGCACTATTTTAAGCCATTATGAAGAAAGCTTTGAGAATGTGCACTGTACAAACACTGATCTTTCCGAGTTGTGGAGATTTGCATGAATGTACGTTTAAATATCATTCTCTGGAATCTCTCCGCCTGTTTGCATGTACAATTAAAGGTGCTGATCTCCTGTAGTCCCAACAGCTTTGGACTCTGGAGGTTTTTGAAAGCCTCTTTTATTTCAGATCTTTTCTTTATCCCTTCATCAATTCGTGGCAGTAAGGAGCTAGTGAACAGCTGTTGCTCAAGAGCTCTGGCCCAATACAAACCACCCTGGCAGTAACCATTATGCTGTGTACCCAGGGAGTCTGTTCCCTCTGTCATCCTGTCGTTCAGCAAGATTTTACAACTACAACCCTTTAACTATTTCATCAAGACTAAAAACTATTGTTCTCAACTGGCTGAACTGACATGGATTCATTTGGTAAGACATGGAACAATAATCAGATGCTAGTGACAAATGCAACAGAGAAATGCAATTAATAAACCAGGTTAGCATCTACCCAATACACAGCACACACTTTACATTATGCTTTTCACTGTCCCATATGACTCCACAAATTTCTATCGGTGCAGCATCAACAACCTCCATGCAACGTGATGAAGACATAGTACCATGTTAATCAAGCCCTTCACAACCAGTGCTCGAATCCAAGCAGTGCTGCTAAGACTCATCTATGTGCTGCCAAGTAATGCAGCTCCATTTGCCAAATCATCATTTGAATTCAAATGTAACTCCGGCTGCAAGAAGTTTTAATATAATTTGATGGCACTGTTAATCACAATAACTATTTTTCTAATAAGCATCTTCACTGTAAGGATGTTAAGCATTATTTATTCAGTGATAAATGACTTCATATAACAAGTCTATAAAGGAAATGGCAGCAATGGAGAATTTTAAGAGTCAAAAAACTCACCTACTATTACCACAGGAAGAGTAAGGGGAGAGTCCCCAGGCAGAACAGTTTCTTCTAATAAAGGCATTCTTTTTATCTTCTTCCCAAGGCTGTCACCAAAATACTGGCCAAAGGAATTCAGAAGCTGTCCTTCAGTTTCAGAGCTGCTGTAATTTCTAATTGAGAGGGACAGATGGAAGAAAACTAAAAATGAAACAGTTGTACTGGAGGCAAAACAATCTTGTCAAAATAAAGTTGCTTTTGATGCTTTATTTGAAGAGCTATAGAATTAACAAAAAAACAGACTAAAATAGATACGCTTCATCCCATCGACAGAGTTTTACTCTCCTGAACAGTTTTCTAACAGCAAATCCAAGTCCATTTTCTCCTAGAAGGTCTACAGCAAGATAATAAAAAGGGACAGATGGCTCCACAGAGACACAGATTTCCAATTCAGTTTATAAAAGCCAAAGTACAACCAACAAGCCTTATTTTGATTCACCACATAGAAAAGCTCGTTTTTCATTATCCCTATCAAAAGAGGAGACATACCCTGCCTAGCCCACAAACAACACTAAGACCAACCAAAGACTAAGTGAGCAGCTTAAGATATATCAGCAGCAGCTCACATACCTTCCTGCCTGCTGAACAGCACACAAGACTTTCATAGAATCACAGAATTGTAGGGGTTGGAAGGGACCTCTAGAGATCATCAAGTCCAACCCCCCTGCCAAAGCAGGCTCCCTAGACCAGCTCTATATCAACACATTTTTGATCAGGTAGATGTGAAGCTGGAAGTCAGCAGCGATGCAAAAAATGAGAGAACTGCAATTCCTAGAAACCCTAGATGCAGTCCATGGGGTTTTAAAGCTTTTTACAGAAGGAATTATCAAACAACGAAGTTAATGCAAGTAATTACTATGCACCAATTGGGTTAGCTACCGCATGACAGACTGCTCCCACCACCTGTCATTTCCTTTGTTTGTCAGCTTTTTCTCTGCAACATCAACCTACGTTGCTCTCACAGTTCTTCATGCTCTATGCATACCTCCATACTAAAGACTTGTTTTAGACTGCTTGCTACTTAATTATTGATTAGCTCCTACTGAAGTCTTTCCAGGTCACTGAAGAAGCAAACATTTCATCGGCTTAGCTTAAAAGGCGATGGTGAATTAAAAATCTGCTACTAGCAGTTATTTTATTAAACCTTTGAAATACTTCACTCCTCAATTAAAGATGTCCCAACCTATCAGCTGCCTTAGCACTGAGGGGTCTGCTGCATGCTTCCAAAGCCTGACACGAAGCTGCAGACCGAGGTGCACAGCAGTGATGGCACTGTCACGCAGCCCTGTGATAGACACTTCCTGGTTAAAAAGGGGGAAGCTGTTCTGAAATTGTATTTACTTCTGTGAGTACTTTACATCAGTATTTCCTGCACTACAGGAAAAAAAAAGTTGGAAATCAAATGATTTGACTGAATTACAGCTGTGCATTGGCTTGTCACGATAACAGATGTGCACTGAAACACAAACTGTGAAGTGAATAGGGTATTTAATCATCACACCGCTGTTATTTAGGCAGGTACAGGTAGGCTGCATTACCTGCCAGCCCGCCGTCCAAGTTCACCACGGCAGCAGCGCTCTGCGCTTTGCAGGTGGACTGGAGGAGAGCAGGGATGTTTTAATACACCCTCCTTCCAGGACGGAAGGCTGAAGCAAAAGAAACACCTGCAAATCTCCGCCGTTATTCCCCTCAAGTTGCTATCAGAGGAGCCTTCCTCACGGAGCAGCGCCAGGAGCCGCTACAACGCCGTGCGCAGCAGCGGGCTAAGCGCAACGCGCGGCCGACGAGAGCTCGCCACGCAGGGATGAGTGACACCCGGTGCCAAGCGCACATCCCGCCGGCGCGCCGCGTGACGCCGCTCCGCCAATGGGCGCGGGGCTCGTCACGCGGCCCCCGCCGCGCCCGTCCTGGCCTGCCCTTTTCCTTCCCCACGCGCACACGCACACGCAGCGCCGGCCGCGGGCCCTCGGCCACGCCCCGCGGCCCGCCCCCTGGCTGGGCCACGCCCCCTCCTCTGCCATAAAAACAATTCAGCACTTCTACAAGATTTAAAAAATACAAAGCC
>JANHGO010004340.1:0-25222 GCA_024606505.1 Aquila spilogaster | reverse complement strand
CTACAGCCCCA
Organism: Aquila spilogaster; assembly: GCA_024606505.1. Lineage (NCBI taxonomy): Eukaryota > Metazoa > Chordata > Aves > Accipitriformes > Accipitridae > Aquila > Aquila spilogaster. The sequence continues at coordinate 25,211 of JANHGO010004340.1, read as the reverse complement.
GGGAAGGCAGATGGGTAAGGACACGTGGAGTGAGGCAAAGGAAATAATGAGAGCTGCCTATGAAATGTCCCACACCGTTCTGTGTGATAACTCTACAAAAGTTAATGGATTTACTTTGAAATTATTTTGGCAAAAACAAACGAAAGAGAACAAATTTTACCAATTCAGCCCCCACACCTCCCTGTTACCTTCTTAAGTTTTCTCTGTTGACAAGTGGAATTAGGCTATCCTCAAAAGAAAAACAGGAACAGAAAGAAAGAGAGGGAAAAAAAAAGCAATAAGTGATAGCGTAGGTATGGGAGCGGGAGCCCATTTCTGCTCTGCTGGAGAGCACGGGCAGGAGCACCATGTGTTCCCCATCTGTGCAGCAGTTCTGCTGATTGCTCAGGATCAAGATTTAAGGGAGGAAGGACACTGGGGATTCTATTTCAGAACAGCGATGCACAGCACAAGCAAGAAAAGCCTCGGTGAAATGCTGCATCCCTATTCTTGATTTTCCAGTGCGGGGATAAATAATGGATGAGCGGCCTCATGTTTTATTGCAAAGTGTAAATAAATGATTCATTTATTTTATAACTATGTATATTTAAACAGCTGTTTGCCATTAAATGATAGCTCCTACCAGCTCCTGACCCAGAGTTCAGCTCATGCTCCATGAGGATGGGCACTGACAGAGTGAGTCAGCAAAGGACTCTGCTCTCTCGGCACATACACCGCAAAGTGTGACATCTCGTGTGCCACCCAAACCGAATGCAATTCATGCCGTACAGGAGGAGCACGCAGCTTTCTGCATGCTCCAGCACTTTTTATTAATTACCCGTGGGCACTGAAATGTCCACTGTTCTAGGGAGATGATGTAGCCGACACCGCCCCAAGGAGCGCTCCCCTGGACTTGAGCACGTTCCTGCACCAAGTCGTGCCATGGCCACAGGGCACAGAAGTGGGCAGTTCTGCTTCCTGCATCTCTGGCACTACCTGGGCGCAGCATCACTGCCCGCACACTGTTACATGGAGGAGACAGATGGAGCAGAATACACTGGGGACAAATGCTAGCACCATCCCCGCAAAATGTCACCTCCATCAGTCTCATGTTTGCTGATACGTGGTCTATGCTTTCCCAGTATCCCTTCAGGTACTAAAGGTATTTTCAGGACAAATGAGAAAACACTTCCTGATCCATTTCATTTTGAATTTTCCTTGATCTTTCGCATTCCAAAATATGAAGGGAGGCTGTTGCATTTATTACACATTGTTACATTCTCAACTCAAAACTCTTCAATTTAATGTTTCGAGCCCAAACTTCAGTCTCGTTGACATCAAATATTCTGATATGAAAGACTTGTCTTCCTCTTTTTTTCTCTTTTGAGTTTACGGTGCTTTTAGTCCTGAAACGTTCAGCGTTTTGAAATGGATGGAAGAGCTTGAAATGCCTCCATATGTTTATCCCAATCTCCTGCACGCACAAAGTGGGCTCTTTGGATTATGATTAATCAGCAAAACAAAATAAACCTATTTTCTTGATGGTATCTCATATCCAGTTCAATTTTCCTAGCTCAGGCAAATTCCTCCTTCAGCAGTTCACACAGTTAGGAACTCACATGCAATTTCAAGGTGACATTTTCCTGGAGAGAAAGAGTTAAAGTCAGGTTTTTCCGTACGCTTGAGCTAAACAGCCCCTCTGGCTTCTGCAGTTAGATGCTGTCTGACCTTGATCAGAGCTGACAAGTAACAGGCAACTGCTTTTAAGACTTCCAACACAAGAACAGGAATACAAACCAAGACTCCAACGTGAGGGCGTCAGATTCCTCTGCCCAAGATTAGGAGGACTACGCATCAACCCACCTTCCTAGGCTCTCCTCTCAGACAAGGGAGACAAACAGGCATCTTCTGGACGCAATCCATCGTATCATAATGAAGATGGAAAGAAAAAAAAGAAAAAGAAAAACCAGGAAAGAGGAACAGTGTCCCTAAAGCACCTTTCTGCCGCTGAGGAAGGGAGGAGCTCGGGCACAAGATGTCGGCGCTGCAGAGGTGAGGTGAGGTGAGCACATCCCCTGGGACTCTGCAGGGATTTCTGCGGAGTAGATCTCCTCTGAGTTCGACAGCCAACAGAAAGAACAGTGGGTACAGCCAAATATCTGGGAAAGCTTGCACCAAGGGAGCATGAGAGAACGACAGGCACACGAGGGACCTGCCTGAAGCCGAGCAATGAGAAGAGCACTTTATGAGCATCCATGGATGTGGAACAATCCTCCCCGGAGGGAAACCTGAGCGTGTTGACAGATGCACCTCAGGAACGGTATGGATACATACAGAGGGATCAGCAGTGAGGTGTCCTACAGCAACTGCTGCGTCACTGCTGCATCCAGGGTTGAACCTGACCTTGGGGTGGCAACTGGGGGTTACTGTCAGCAGAGCTTCCACTAAAGCCCAGAACTAACACTGTGAAGGCACTGGTAGTTTTGGGGGAGGGCAGAACCACAGAGAAGCGTCCAGACAAAGCCTGAAAGCTGGCAGGTAAACAGTGTCCCTGTTAGACAGTGCAATACTTACTTGGTGCAGTAACAAATCATGTGCAGTTTGCCAAGTAACCTACCCAGACCTCTTTTCACATCTCAGCTCCAAAATGCTTTGAATAAACTGTGACGTTATGTAAATGACTGTGTATTTATTTAACTGTTTCTCTTAGGCACTCATCATGCAAGCAAAAAAATACCTGTGTCAAATGCACTATGCAAAACAGATACGAAGTCCCAGAGTTTAGGCTCCATCCTATGAACTCGATACGAATGATAAACTGTTCCTAACTTTAACAAGGAACGTAAGCTAATGTAGATACTGTACATTCATTTTTTTCATGTGGGATTTCATTTCCTTGCTTGGACACTTCTTTCCAGGGGAGCAACTGCTTCGTAAACACATGGCAAACAAACCTGGGGCTTTTCTCACGTCCCCTGGCATGTAGGTGCATGCTGCTCAGCACAGTTCTATGGGAACGCTCAGCTCAGTGTCGCACCTTCAGTTAAAGAGTCCCATGCGAAGGGAGCCCTGCAACCCCTCCATCCCTTCAGTTCATAAAAGGCTGCAATAGGTATCTGTGATTTTTAAACAAAGGTTGATGACTACAGGCTTTTTTTATGATAGCTATGGCAGTAGCGGGAGAAAGATACTCTGATAACGCTGTTATTTATTTTAACTTTTATATTAGGTTCATAGAAAAAAAAAAGATTCTCTCTATAACCTACCAAGGTTTGAAAGCTTGTGATATTTTATAATAAATAAGAGTGATTTTCTAATTAAAGATTTGTCAAGTAACTGAAATAAGCGCGCATGTATCTTCTCTCTCTGGGGAACAGTTGTGAAATAAAATGGTGAAGCTGCATTTGCAAAGTCCCGCGTCAATGCATTTCATTGCTCTCCATAGGTCCAACCAAACCGTCAGGGACTGAAAGCAGCAGTCAGTGCATTTACAGAAAACACAAAACCACATTCTTTCCAGCAATGCTTAACCCAGTGTGATTTTCAAATGTAATTTCCCCATTTTTAGATGTGTGTGTCAAGATTCTGAAAGCAGCATAGCTATCCCAGGGAGTTTATATGGCAGTTGTTTTGATATGGGATGGGTTCTTCTGTGCTTCTCTCTCTACTGACTACCCAGACAGACTAGAGAGAGAAGGCTTCTGTCGTCCAGCTCCAGCCCTTTAAATTTTGCTCTACATGAGCTGAGAGGAATCCAAGATCTGTATTTCCACTGGTGATGGGAAATTCCTTATCAAGTCCTTCCCAAAAATGTATGAGACATAAGCTTGAATCCTATGGGAGGGAGACGTTTTGCTCTAGCAAAACAGAGAGCACCCACCAGGTGCTGGAGGAGTAGGTCTCCATCTTGCATTTAAGTATCCCCGATACCACGTCCTCCTGGATTCTATAAAGAAGAGCTCTGATGAGTAATTTGCAATTTCTCAATTTGGAAGTCTTGATATTGTTGGTCCAAATGAGCAGCAGTTCACTGTTAGAGCCACATGAAACATGAAGACATACAGTGCAAGATACTGCTCCCCAGGGCAGCGGTCATGGGGCTGAACCCGCTGCGGTTCAAGGAGTGTTTGGACACCGCTCCCAGCACAGTGTTTGTATTTTGAGTGGTCCTGTGTGCGCCTGGAGTTGGGCTTAATAATCCATGTGGGTCCCTTCCAGTTCAGGATTGACTCTATACTTCTGTGATCCTGATTCTTTTCTATGATTCAAAGGGTGGATTTCAACAAAATGTACATACATACGTACAAATACTGACTTTTCTGCTTTTCTGTCAACTTCCCCAGCAAAAGCTCCTCTGGACCTTGACTTCAGCAGACACGATCAATTAGAAACACAGAATTAGCAGCCAGTGGGCTTTTTCCATGTTTTCTTGCCCACTTCAGAGAGAAGCATTAGCTGCATATGTTAATGGAATTAAATAGCAGATTTTTCACTTGCTGAGACAAGAAACGTGCACAGAATGTTAAACGACATTTATAACTCTCAATCTCTCCTTTCTCCCCCAACTCTCAAAAATTCCAGGCTCTGATTTTCCACCCACTTGAACATGCAAAACAATTTTTTTAGTGGTCCGGCTATTCCTGCTCCAAGAGATTGCCACTGTAAGGTAAGAAACATTATACTTTTTCCATCACATCGATCAAAATCTGTAAGAAAACATCATCTGCTTTCACTGAATGGGAGTAAGGCCTCTCACCGTGCAGTATCTTTTTAAGATGCAAATAATTAGCCAAAAAAATCCTAAAGAGTTCTAGCTCCCCTCCAGGGGCCCTCTCTTTGCTAATGTACTGGGTAATGTCTGTGCATCCATGTATTAAAGGAAGTCAGCTCTGTACTGCGAGTTGTATTAAACCAGGCCTAAGCCAACACATTTCCTTCTCCTCTCAAACACCACAGAAACCAATAAAGTTCAGACAATGATATCAAAAGGGTCTTTTCTTGTGCAAAAGCAACTTCCTTGTTGTGTACATTTTTGTTAAAATGAGAAGAATCTGAGATTGCTGCACCGACCTACAACAAAGTTGCATCTAACCATGTAAACTGCCCCAAAATAAGGCCCAGGGCAGATATTTATGGAAAGAATATATGAAAATGATTCTTTATGCGGTGAGTTTTTCCTGTGTACACCCTCGTTGTTTCTGGAAGTTTTTCTAGAGGCAAAATAATCGCTGTTCTCACAACCCTCTTACTCATGAACTCAAAACCAGATGCCATCTCTATACATTGTCTGATGGGCTCCCAACTCAGCTAATCTGTTTTCATCCGTCCCCATGGCACACTGCTACTTCTGTGGCCATTCAGCCAACGCTTTGCAATGTTCTTTTTGTCTTGGAGAGGCAATCCTGATGTGCTGCTGTCCGTCAGCAGTTTTCTCCTGAGCTCGTGACATCTTTTGGGAGAGCTGTGCAGAACTCTCCAGAAATCAGTGAATCTTCCACAACCATCTTTCCTTTGGGAACCATCCCTGATGTGGTGCAGCATGGGGCCAGATGGACCCAGAGGTCCCTTCCAACATCAGCCATGCTATGACTTGAGCTGAACAACTATGTGCCACTTTCAGGTCCTCATCCACCTGCTCAGTCTGTTTGTATTTCTCTCTTGTCTCCTGCCCTTCTCTTCAGGTCAGTAGCACTTTGAGCGGTCTTCCCTTTCTGGACTTTAGCCCAACGGGTTCATTGATTAATGTCATTAATGTGTGGTGTAGCACCAATCACAACTGAGTTATGTATCAGAGTTGACCCTTTGTCCACATGGGCTAAAGTACAACTTTGTGAATTCATCTAATATCTTTCTGAGTCTATGTCAGCCTGAGCAAAGTCTGTCCTCACAGTGTCTTTGTTAACTGGACCATCTCCACTTTCTGCATTATCATTGGATCCTTAGTATGCTTATGCAATAACATATCCATTTTAAAATGGAAATAATAAATATCCATTATCTATTAAATAAGAATATATTTTTGGTATGTTGAATATGATAGTTTTGAATTCCCCATTGCTGTTTACATTGTCAGTAACTCATTACTGCAGCATCTGATATTACAGTTTGCATCATAGGCAAGCTGTTACTCATGGGTATAAAACATAACATCAGATCTCAGTGGCAATTACTCTTTTTGAAATAGAAATTCTTTTAGAAATTTGGAAACCTTATTTCCCAATACAAGAGGGGAAATGGCAACAAAATACGTCTGATTCCTGTTGAGGGTCTGAATTCCCTCTGCCATTCCCCTGCAGGCAAAGAAACACCAGATGGAGCTAAACACATTGGAGCAGGTTCCAGAGCTGACGACCCACGGCGTGAGACTGCTCACTCCGGGTTCGTGCATCCTGCTGAGAAGCAGGTAGCATAAAATAAAATAAAATATAGAATAAAATAATACAGAACACCAAAACCAGAGAAGACTCTTAATATTTAAAGATGAATCAGATGCCTGAAGAACAAAACTCAAAACCCCATCAAAAGGACTTTTTTGTTCTTAGATATTAGAATGTCTCTCTCTGTTCTTGTTATCCTCAAAATCACTCAGCCTCTCTTTGAAGGTCACTGTGGTCCACATAATACTGCTGAGAGCATGAATTCCACTGACCATAAATCATCCGAGAAAAAAACCGGTCTCAGAGTGCAAAACTTGCCATGACTTGATTTCATTGATGATCTCATTAGCCTTGCGCTGTATATTTCTCTCCTATTACCGTAAACCATTCATTGCTATGCATACTCTTACCATGACTCCTCTTATAAGCAGACGAATGCCTTAGATTTAACAAACCCTATTAGCAATTCGGACTATTTGGGGAAAGATTTTCTTAATTAAAAAAAAAATAAAAAATCCGACTCCTTTCTTTCTGTGGTACAGCAAACTTTCACACACCTCCTATGACTTCTGATACTGAGCAGTGATGATGACACACTCTCTGGGCTACGGTTTGTAAGAGCAACGATAGTTGAAAATCAGTTTTCTGACATCCTTTCCAAACTGATACCGACAACGTAATTACCGAAGCCCTAAGAAGTGAGACAAGGTTAGGAAGCCAGCATTATTTAAAACACTCCTCCAGCATTTAAGCTTCAATATTTCCTACCTTCATGCTTCATGATCTTGTCTTCACTGTCACTTCTAACAGATCACAGAGAGTTTTGGAACAAAGTCAGAAATTTTCTGTGAATATTTTTTTTGCCCAGAGTTTGGGGATCGAGCTGAGAATTTTCATTGGTATCTCTATAATGACTGCTCCTAGAAGACTTCTTTCTGTCTGTGGGGAACAGGCGAAGCTCTCAAAGGATGGAATGAGTTATTTTGTGATGCCCCCTCCTATGGACAGCAGCCAATGGGGCAAAAGGAATAACTCAAGAGCCAACAGAAGTTCATTTCAGCTGTGTTGACGTAGGTGAGAGCTCCATGTGAGAAACCCAAATAGGTCTTTCCATGACCTCTTGCTGGTCTCCTGCAAATCCACTGTCATTTCTGATATGCTCAAAACTCCCTTGAAAACACCCTTGAAGTCTTTGGTGGCATAAGGCAGCTGAGATTTGGCATCTGGGTCACATGCGATGTGAGTGGATCTCTCATGTAGGGACATACAGACACCAGAACAGACCTAGGAGTATGGAGCTAATTCCCCAATGCAACAGTATCGATGAGTCTCCTGATGTGGTCACTCATTAGGGAAGTAAGGGAATTGATTCCCACCTCCTTTACTGAACTTGAAGAAAAGTATCCAAACCAGTTTGGATACTTGCATTTTTTGAATCAGTCGCTTTAGGGTAACCAAGGAATGAGTTTGCTATGGACACAATCCCGCTTCATCGTAACTTATTTGGGATGGATACGGAGCCAAGGTGTCACCCATACAAATACAGCAACATCTCGGGCTCCTCTGCCAGCCGAGACACTTTCTGAGATGTGCTCCCTTCAAAAATGGAACATATTCCTCATACAGCTTTGTGTTCTGTGTTTCTTAGTGTCAGCATTAATAAATGCAGAGAAAAATGGTTACGAATCACTTGGTTTGGGTGTACCAGATCACACTACTGTCTCCACTAATAAGGTTTACACATGCAAAATTCCTTCAATGAGATTGCTCAGCACAGCTTTCCTGCGATGACTAAACTCTCACATCCTGTATAAATATGAATTTATAATGAAGAAAGGTCCTCTCCTGGTGTATATAATAGAATTGGCTTGAGTTCGTCAGAAATAGCTTTCTACTATCTTAAAAATTCAGATTCTTCTCGAGTGGGTCTTTAAATCTTTGCTCCAGGAATGGATCATCCTCTTCTTGACATCAATGGCCAATACCGAGGTTATTGAGTGCAGCAATTTCAGAGCCAGCTCCTCTGTTTTCCTTCATGTTTTACAATTAGCTGTAGTTTTAGCAGAAATATCATCTGGGAAGAAACTCTCCTGTCATTTTAGATTCATCGGCCGCAGAAGATACCAAGAAAGGTCAAAAACAGAAGCAAACATATGTCTTCGTATTTACATTTAAAACAGGCAACCCAAACAGCAGAGAGCTCTCTGCATTTGTTAAGAACAAACAAAACATCCTCTGCACTGAAGTGCGGAGGTGACTGATAAATCAAGTGACAATATTTTGCATTAAGCATTTATAAAAAGCAGAATTCAGGACAAACACTTCAATTTGTCCCACAGGAATACACTTACCCATGATTCCACCTTAAAAATGGATCCTTGTCAAGAAAAGAAGAAATCTAACTTCGTACCTTCATCTCTTTGTTTCTAGTGATTATTTATTTGCCCTTCTTTCTGTTTGTTCCATCTTTTGTTCCGGAGACAAAGTTTCTTCCCACCTTCTCGACTTCTGTATTCATTAGCACAACATTATCCCTGTTGCACAACATGCAGAGCTGCACGGACGATAAGCCAAAGCAATGTGGTTATTTGGAAACTGAACTGCACCACTTTCACGCTCACCTGGAATGCTGTGAATATTTTTATGATCTGGTATCAAAATGGCTGACGTTCGGTAGTAACCAAAACATTCTTGAAGATTCTTATTGTTTTTTCCCTCCATAGTAGCAAGGCCCATTACCTGCACCATGAGCATCACAAGAGTTACATGGCTGTGTGTGGTGGGGTGGCTTCCAAATGCAATTCGGCATGAAACTACAGTGCACCTGAGCTGCCATTTCAGAAGGTATTTTCCTCTGAACTATCCATTCTAAAAGCACCTGAAAACTTTGACATTTCATTATCAAATACAAGTTTCAGCCCAATGTATCTTTCAGAGGCTTAATCTGAGCTCCTTGCCTTTCTTGGTCCTGTGGCAGCTGACACTACAGACATCCCCAACACGCAACATTTAAGGGTCCTCTGGACTCCATCACAGTGAACCAACAAGATTTCTCTCCCCTTTCATGTTTTTTTTTCAGGCTTTCTCCTCGTTAGGAAGAATTTCATACTACTGGCCCTGGAACCCTTTACCATAGAATCACAGAATCATAGAATCACAGAATCAATCATAGAATCATAGAATGGTCTGGGTTGAAAAGGACCTCAAAGATCATCTTGTTTTGACCCCCCATGCCGTAGGCAGGGTCACCAACCACTAGAGCAGGCTGCCCAGAGCCACATGCAGCCTTGCCCTGAATGCCTCCAGGGATGGGGCATCCACAGCCTCTCTGGGCAACCTGTTCCAGTGCATCACCACCCACTGAGTAGAGCATCAAGTGTTTTGATTATTCTCTTCCACAGTTCGAAGAGCACGTAGCTAGTTACAAGCCCTCTGTCCTGTTCCCACCCTCTGTGGAGGTTACTCTGCTGGAGCACCACACCCCTGCAATACAGGAACTTTGCTGCAAACCCTCCTGCAGTTCTCAGCAATCACCCTGAGAAAACTGCTTAAAGGTAGCCCTGCTTGAGAAGGAATTTGGGTGACTCAACCTCCAGCAGTCATCTTGTGCTTCCAAGCTAAATTACACAATGCTATGATTTAATAACGCAGTATTTTATTTCAGTAATACTGATCGGTCCATATTGTGCCAGTTGACTCCTGCTCCAGAGAATGAACCATAGCAGTGCTTAACTCCAGCACAGATGGAGCTTTTCTGCTCCAAAAACTGTACTTTTTATGCCAGAAGTCCGCCATTCTTTTTCCTTGCCTTCTGCATTATTCACGATGTCATACATACATATGTATACATAATTTGTGTACGTCTAAATCAACAGTCCTTTGTGGACAACGGGAAAGAAGAAAAAGGACGAGAAAATAATCCCACGCTCTAATGATTTTCCTGAGTATTTAACAAAAAAATCTTCAAAATTGCACCATATGTCTGAGGCTGCAGTCCTAATTGCACCGAGCTCAGGTGATTTGTAACAACGAACCGTGACACATCCAACAGGAATATCTGAATGATAATAAATACTGACTTTGTTTCCAAGTTACAACAATTTGGTTTTATGCTCCTTTCTGACGTTGCATAAAAAATGTTTTCCTGGACTGCAGTGTTTTGAGACCTCCTGAAGATGGTCAGTTGGTGAATAGACCAACAGAACCAAAAGGAAAATACCAGAGAAGCCAACCCCCTCGTGACACAGTCAGTTGAGAAAGGAAATCTAACAAAGCATCAGCGTAGCATCAGGGAGAGAAGTCATATGCTGCTATTTGCTCCTTACAGACTAAATCAGCTTTGGAGGCGGCCGTGATAAAGTTCTTCTATGCTCCTCTTTGCTTTTATTAGAATCAGTGCAAAAGTCTCATCTGTTCTGTGATGAGTGGTGGAGAGTTGGATCAGCACATGTGCAGCCTCTCTGACACTAGAAGCAACAGCAAGCTCATGCACCTGTGTCAGGAAAGACATACATCCCAGTGACCATTTAAGTCTTTTCCTTTATAATTAAGATCTGGATCACTGAAGTACTTAATATATAGAATAACCTTTGTATTGTGCCTTTACCCCAGAGGAACAATGACTGTGATTCATAAGGTTCATTATGTGCTACATTTGGCACCTTGTCAACTGCGCTACCTTTTAAAGAGCCAGGATTAAGGGTAATGGGACGGAAAATTTCCATTTGTCCCATTCTGGGGTCAGTTTGGATGTATCCCATGTATTAGTTTGCAATAAAGGGCAGGGTGCGGGCCTCCAAATCACATGTCCTGTGGGAATTTCTAAGGGAAAACCTGCAAACACAAAGGAAAACAAAACAAAGTAAAGCATTTTCAGTGACTTGAAAGGCAGTTTGTTTCCTTTATTTTCTTCCCTTTTTCTTATTAGCTGGCTTCTCCAAACTCTTACTAAAAACATCATTTAGTTAGAGGTTGTCTTCCTTTTTAATGCTAAATATGTGGGTTAAAAAGTACACATTGCCTGGACTTGGGGGCTACGGATGAAAACCATTCACCTTCTTCTCACAATGTGATCAGTGTCTGGCAGTATAACTTGGGCTGATTTAAGAAGGTTTTACAAATTGGTTATGCAAATCCCACCACAACCAAAGCTTTTCATTCCAATCCTATATTACTGTCACCTCCAAGCACTGGCATATTCTGTATACTATCTGCTTTCATCTCTGCCCTGACAAACTTCTTTCCCCCATACCCTGTGTCTCTCTTACCATGCAAGGCAGTCAGACAGCCGCAGCTACAACATCACAGAGCTGTACTGACAGTATACTCTCTTGAGCCTTAATCATTATTAGGTAAAGTGCTCGTGTTCAAACTGCATGCTAGAAGTTTTCTTGACTACTATTGGATATAAATTCAGTTTAAAAATAAATTAGTAATAATTCCTATTCTTCATGTTTATCACAATCATTTTTCAGACTCACAGAATGGCTGAGGTGGGAGGGAGCTCTTCAGGTCATCTGGTCCAACCCCAGCCCTGCTCAAGCAGGATCACCCAGAGCAGGTTGCCCAGAACCATGTCCAGGTGGCCTTGGAAGACCTCCAAGGGGAGATCTCCTACAGTATAATTGGAAGAAGCCATCACAGGTCCCAGTTTAGGCTTTGACACTGTGGCGAGTTGTCGCCTTTTAGGATCTGTCAGCTTCAGACTGAAAATCCCATGAGAAGCCCACATCTGCACCTACGTCATACAGTCTGGTTATGACCTTCTAAAAGGAGTTTAAAAACTGACACTGTTGGCTTTGTCACCCAGTAGTCCTCAACCTGGCATTATGATAAAACGAAAACTCAAGGTCCACTCTCCCCAGCAAGAATGTCTGAGCCGGGTGAACTCACTGATGGGATCTGAGTGCTTGTTGTTGGCTGTTTTCCTTTTAGGTCTCTACGTTTCTCCAGGCAGAAGTGAGGTTACCCCGCAGAAACCACCGGGCTCTTGGAAAAACATGAATCCCTTATTTGCTCTCGAGCTGTGGGACATTTTCTGCCTCCCCATTTCTAAAATAATGAGTGGCCTCAGGAATGTCTGTAATTCCTTTTACATTCTAGGTTATATTCTATTCATCTGGGCTAATCTGTATGCATTTTGATTTTCCAGCTAATTACTCTGCTCTGTTTGTATCATTACTTTTATTGTTACTGGTTTAAAGAGGCTTTTCCTGCCTCATTTCTAGATGCTTTGTTTTCCTGAAGTACTGAGTTACAGAAGGCAGCAGACTTCTTGTGTTCCCACTCATAATGCCCCATTTCTGAAACTATTGTTCTTTCTCATTGCTACTAAAAGCATTTAAAAACTATATTTCTCTTCTCGATTCCCTATAGCAAAAATAGGTTTCCCACAAACAATTCATGCCAGGCACTAGCATGCTGCCCCTGTCATTTTACATGTTGAACACAGAACACAAGGAACTTGATCCCATGAGAAATCTGGGTCCCCCGGCGTGACACCTCAGCATGCCTTGGGACTTGTCCTGCTGTTCTGACACTGCTAATTGATCGGAACAAAACGAAGAGCTTGAAATGACAAAATGTTTTCTCGGAAAATTCCAGTTCAGATTCCTCTCCTTTTCTGCAAGCTGCAGTTTGTTGCCCTCCAAAGTGACAGTGAACCATCTTCATCTGTCCTTCAGCATCACGTTCGCAGCTCATTAGCTGAAGGTGAGGAGCAGGGCCAGGCCAGCTGCCTTTGCCCCATGCACATCGGCACTGCTGTGAGTCACCCAGTTACCCCCATGTGACAGCCAGCAATCTGCACGTCTGCCTGAGCTGCATTTCCATAAAGGCGCTTGGCTTTGAACTAAGGAACGAGGAATCCATCCCATCCCTCCACAATTTATTCCGACTCTTAATCAAGATCAGAGCTTACAATATATTATCCCATTTTGTGTTGAGGATGGATTTGCATGCTCCGAGTTGATTCTCCTCTGAAACGTCCATCAGTCACTGTCTACTCGCTCCCGTGATTTTGCTCTGGGATGGAGGAGGAGCTCTCACACTCTGCTGCTCATTAGGATTTATTAAAGTTAGCAGCCAGCTATTACTTCAGCTGCTCATGTGCCTTGATGTCTCCCTGCACCAGAGTGAGGAGCAGCTCAGTCTTTCACATGAAGGTTGGCCAACCCCAGGAGACGTGGCAGCAGTCTGCTCCATGAGCAGTGACAATACGCAGTCCCAAAAGGCATCTGAGAGCCTTCCCTGGGCTTTGTGGGCATTAGAGCAAACCAAGAGCAGAAAGTGATCAGGGGGACCTTGCAAACATCTGCAGCGAACTGACCTGACTGCACTTGGATTTTACCCCGGATTTCAGTGCTAGCTGGGTGAGCATCCTGAAGGGACCACTGTTAATAACACAGTTATTAACTGCTAATGAACACGGTTCTCACTGTGGCATGCCTTGAAGTTTGCCAGTGCTTCCTTTGCTCCTGGCATACACATGGTCAGTATTGACAGCGGAGGATGAAAGAAACCTATTTGTGATAAACAACGACTTTCCCGAGCTTAAGATTGACATTATGCTCTTTTGGCATCACTGCTCTGCCGAGCGTGCCGCTCCAGTTAACACGGATCTATTGGGGGTGTTACGCTCTCTACCTTTTGCTGAACTTGACCTTGGGAGAGGAATAGGTTTGCCTGCTACATGGAACCAGAAAAACGCCCAGTGGTCCCCTGCTGCTCCCCGCATCCTTCTCAGCCTGTGCTCATTCTCCAACAAGCAAAGGAGCTTTACACAGACGTAAGAAAAGAGATCAACCTGATCAGTTTAAAATAAACGACGCCATTTTTTTTCTGTTTTTGGAAGCCTTCAAGGCTGAAATCCCAGCGAGCTGTGCTCCATTAGATACGTGCGGTAGCTTTTCATTTCTGAAACATTTTGGTTTTCTTTCAGCATTTACCCATGGTCATATTTCAGCAAAAAGAAAAAGCCACTTGCCCATATAAACTGATCTGCAGTATTTCAGCAGAACATAGAAGCTGTGCCACGAAGAAGAAAAAAACAGGTTGACAGCATTTCCAAAACGAGACTATAATGTAATAAAAACCTTCTCATGGTTTGTGTCTGCACAGAGAATAGGAAAATTAATGAAACATCATGACAAATTAGGGCTGGGAGAAGTTAGCAGGGAAGGGGAAAATGAAGGCACAGCTCGAGAAGAACAAAGCCAAGCTTTGCTAAAAGGCCGTATTTAACTCCGGGAATGTATGGTTTCTCTTCTCATCTCCATGGACCCTCTGTGAAGGCACTCCCCACACCGAACTGAAGGGTTTGTCAGCTGTCCACTAAACCCTTCTCCTCCAAAAGGCTTAACCGCATTTAAATGCCCATTGCGTTTCCAGAGTGGGGCATTCCTGTTCCAAATAGCAGCGCTTAAGGAATACCAGGAAGCATTCCTTTCACTGAAAGTAGCAGTAATAAACACGGCAAGATGAGGATACATTCTCAGAAGGGCTTTGGGAGCTTTAGAAGCACCTGATGTACGTCTGTATATGTCTACCTACACAGAAACAAACCTGTTACTTTATGATGTCTCTTTCTATTCAGCCATCCCAGTAAAAGCCATTTTCTTGCTGCTGTTTTCAGTGCGATACAGCTTTTCTCCGAGTAGCACTGCAGGTTGATTTCTTGCTTCTGTTCCTTCAGGTCTCGAGGCAAAAACCGTGGGAGCAACAAACTGGTTATGGCACAAAAGGGACTGAGGTTTACGATGCTCAGAATTCAGCAGGCTGTACCTCGCCTTCGTGCCATACAGTCCTCCCTGGTATTCATCCCGGCAGCATTCCTGGAAGGTTGCTGCTGTGAACCCAGTTTCTTTTTTACGGATAGAAGAAGAATGAGTTATTTAAAAGAAAAGGTATGGTCACCTTATGACACAGCCGAAGGACTGTGCCCCAGTCTAGCAATATACCTACGATAAACTGACACTGAAACTGAGAGAAACTTTTGAGACGGTGGTTCAGCCATGAGACAAAGACATTGGCATCCAACAGAGAAATGGGGGTGTTGGAGAGAAGCCAGAAGGTGTGTGCTGCAGCTGCTTTGCTTGCTTGAGCTGCTTGCATAGTCATGATGACTTTGGCAGAGTTAGCATAGCCCTGGAGCTGCCCGGCCCTTTGTGTTTTGCACAAAGGAAGCACAAACCTGATGTAAACCAGCTTGGCACACTTCCCTTCCTGCTCAGCAGCATTCAAAGTATTCTGTGATTCTGTGATTCCCATTGCTACACTTTAACTATAGCACTATACTACTGCAACATATGTTCTATACTCTGAGGTTTCTTTGGTCAAGTGTTGCCACAGAAGTCATATATGGGAAGAAAGGAGGTGGGCGGTGAGTTTGCAGGTCCTGCACCAGTGACCCAGCGATGGTTCATGGTGGAGGAGATCTTGGTGGGATCTGCAGTTCATTCTTTGCAGCCTGAAGTCCAGGCCAGCACACGGCAGAGGCTGACATCATCATTTTCTCACTCTTTCCAAAATGCTCAGGGATGACTGTGATGCATAAGAGAGTTAACGCTAACCAATATCTATGCAAAACTCCAAATGACTGAAAGCCAGTGCATATTTTTTGCCTTCTGGAAGACTGCATCGGATGAGAAGTGAAGGGGGATAGAAAACTTCAAAGTTTCAGCTTCAATCGTTCAAACCCTATTTTATTTAAAGCTGCCGGTTTTATCTCTGCATCACTCTTCTATTCCGTTTCGCTTATACGAATACCAGTGGAGCTTCAAACAGTATTTTCTCCATTATGTCCATGTCCACCTTTCTGCAAGTGCGGTACAGAAGAGCAAACTGCTTTCAGCTCAAGTATCATTTTCTTTGCTGCTTTTCTTTTTCCTTTTCTTCTTTTTTTTCTTCTGATTTTCTCCTGTTTAGAAGATGAATTTGTGTTGGTTCCTGACATAAGCGCAGAGCCACTCGCGGTGGCTATTGAATCATGAGCACACTAAGTTGACAACACCATAGTAATCTTTAGACACTGTGGATGATAACTGTGATGTAACATTGTAGATGGAAAAGCACTTTGTAAGACTGTCCTGCTTTCACAAGGCAAAAGAAAAAACTCTGCCTGCTCTGTGGAGTCCTCAGCCAGGAGTCCCACACCAGGCCCAATGAGCCTAAACGTGATAGACAGCTATCAGACATCCTGCTTTGCCTCTCTTATCTGTGTGTGCAGAGACTTCTCGGATTGTCCCTGCATTCCTCAGCAATCTTTGGTTGGGGGAGTCCCGTGAAGATGAGAAGGCACTGTGCTGTGACACAATGCAACGCCCTAAAGGTTTCCTAAGGATACCACCGGATTTCCAGAGACCCTCCCACAATCTGGAGAGGGGGACATCCAATGTGTATGTAACCATGGAGATGTGATGAATATGTATACACTATGCCTATAAATGTGTGGTCACCGCTTTCCTTGGTGTGCATGTTCGGTGGAGGGATCCCCATGCACCCAGCGCTGTAATAGAGGGAATACTGCTTGACACAACTCATTGCAGTGTCAAGTTATTTTGTTGGATTTCTCGGCATCACTGTACTCTGGGGCCTTGCATCCCTGGGGCCGGGATGTGAAGTGCAATTATACAGTTTCCCTATTAAAATTCAATGCCAGGAACTAAAATCCAATGCTAAGGGCAGCCTGGCACCCATACGCTGCAGGGCTGAACCCCCCAGGCGTGCCCTCACCCCGAGCACCCGGTGCCGGGCAGGACAGGCTGAGCCGTGGGCATCTTCACTCCACACTCAGTTTCTGGAGGGAAAGGGAGCAGCAAATTGTGCCAAGAACCGCATTTCAGGGCTGGAGAGCTCCTGCTCCCTGGGGACGTGCACCAAAAGCCAGGCGGGGTCACAGAGCACGGGGCGAGCTGCGCTCCAGGCTTTCCAAGGAGAGCTGCTGGCGCACAGCTGCACAGCACCGCTGGCTGCAGGCATTCGGATGCGCTCCTGGGCCGGTGCTTCCTGCGGCTCTGGGACGGCTCCGCTCACCATCAGGGGTTCGGCATCTTTGTGTTGGGGTTTGTGGCCCTCCCAGAGCCAGCAGAGCACTGTGCCGGTTTGAAGGCAGCCGAGGTGTCCTGGTGGGTACAGGAGCATCAGTGCTGTGTGCAAACAGCAGCTGCATCTGCAGCTCGTGCCTCCTTCCGAGAAGGGTTTATTCACTGCAGCGCAGCCCCAGTGCGGTGCTGGGGAGAGCAAAACCCCTCGAAGGAGGGCTGTGGGTCAGGTTCAGATCGAGCCCCACAGCCCACAAGTGCCTGACCCTACTCCTCCCTTTGGATGGGAGTCTCCAAATGGCTGAGGTGGGCAGGGACCCCTGCATCCCTCTGCTCCCCCCCATCCCAGCAGTGCCTGGAACCACGGTCAGGGCTTGGGAAGGCCTCCGAGGAGAAGCCCCCCCCACCACCTCTCCGGGCAACCTGAAAGGCTGAGGCTTTCCCGTGGGGCTGAGCTCTGTGTGGCTGTGCTGCAGCTGCCCCGAGAAGCTGTCCCCTGGAGGACTGTGCCATGGAGCTCTGGTGACTTGAGGACCACCAGGGGGGCAGAGGGACAGCAGATGGGACCGAGCAGCAGCTCCAAGCAGGCCTGAGGGCATCCCACGAAGGAGTCGGGGTGTGAGATAACCTGAGGGCAACTGGGGCAACTGGGAGGTGTGGGAGAGGAAATGGTCCATTAGCAGCTGAGGTCTGGGGGGTATGAAAGAGCCATTGTGCCTTGGCATGCGGCCCCTGCCTCCAGCTTTCTCAGCATGTTCCCACCTCCCCGGGGACCACGCTCAGCCTCTCACCTACTTCTTACGTCAATGCGTGTCCCAGCAGATTTCCCCATCTGTTTATCATCTCTGGTGGTGAAGGATCTCATGGGGAGCTCGGCCTGCTCTGCATCTGCTCTTGTGACAGGCTCCATTCTGTCTGCGAGAGATGAATGAGCAGCCCTGGAGCGGGGAAGTCCTGGGAATGTTTCATCCGTGTCAGCATCGCAATAAATCCTCCGGTCTGGGGAAGGGACCTTCCTAGCACAAGGGGGAGACCCTGAACCGCTGCTGTGGTAAGCTGGGGGAGAATGGGAGCTCCTTGTCAAAGGAGCCAAGGGGGTCTTTGTCTTCACCCTAATAAAATAAATGGTGTCTTCTTACTTGTCTCACTTAATAACGCCTTTAAAGACGCTGAGACCATGAGCACGGCAACTTGTCTGTGTGTATTGTCTCTCCTCAGCTGTTAATGAAGAACATTATTCCGCCTTCCACCACCAGACGTGATGACCACCTTCCACGCTTGCTGGCCAAAGGGCTCACACACACGGCAAAGGGAGGCTCGCCCAGGGCAACCTGCACAACGAGGCCAACCAAGCAGCAAGTAGGGACACAGAAGCCCAGGCCACCCAAGAGTAGCTCCTTGCCACGCTCAGGCGTGTACTCTCTGCCTCCAGCACTGATAGAGGACACCCAGGGAGCTTGTGCTGACCTGTTCTGACCACAGAGCCCGCTCTGCTCAGCCAGGAGCTGGGCTGGAGACCTCCACAGGAAGGTCTTCCAGTGAAGTTATCCTGTGATCCTCATAGATTCAGGAAATCATTTAGGTTGGAAAAGACTTGCAAGATCATCAAGTCCGACCATCGACACTACCAAATCCATGAGTAAACCATGTTCCTAAGCACCACAACCACACGTCTCTTCAATACCTCCAAGGACGGGGGCTCTGCAGCATGTTCCAGTGCCTAACCACCCCTTCCACGAAGAAATCCTTCCAAATGTGCAGTCTAAACTTCCTCTGCTGCAACCTGAGGCCATTTCCTCACGTCCTATCACTTATCACATGAGAGAAGAGACAATGCCCAGGCGCATCCCACGCCCAACTCACACCACACACCCAATTCACACCACACACCCGTGGCAGGCTCGGTGCCAAACAGCGGCTCTCTAGTGCAGGAACAGGACGCCGGTGACTGCTTATTGCCCCTGGCTGCAGGACCACCACGAAACCCACAGCTGCCAGGTGGCCAGAAGCCGCTTCTCCCCAGTGTAAGCAGAGGGAGGGGGGGAGCAGGAACCGCTTGGCTCTGTCCCAGGCATCCCCAGCTCATGACTCCAACCACAGCACATTGTTCTGGGCATCAGCAGCAACTCCAAACAAAGCAGGGCACCGTGAGGGGGTGGGGTACGTCGTCATGTCTGGGATGCTGCACGGTCAGCCCAAGGAACAAAGCCTTGCAGGAGAGCACAGGGCTGTGTGTGCTCCCCCTGCGTAGCGAGGGCTGCAGAAGGGATGTGCAGCGTGGGCCTCCTTCCTCTGTTGCAATCAGCATGTGATTATTCAGACCAGGCATCATAAAAGTCCCCTGCTCATCTGGTAACAATAACGAACAGGGGAACAGCTCATCCCTTTGTTGGCACCACATCACCATAGAATCAAGGGAGCAGGAAGGGACCCCTGAAGGCCACCAGTGCCAGCCCTGCAATGCACAGGGACACCACAGCTCCGTCAGTGCTCACAGCCCCGTCCCCTGGCCTTGGCTGTCTGCAGGGACGGGGCACCAGCACCTCTGGGCACCCTGTGCAGTGCCTCACCGCCTCATTGTAAGCAGCTCCTTCCTTATATCCAACCTAAATCATTCATCAGCCGATCCAGACAGAAACACGTATACCCATGCTCCTGTTCCAGGGCTCTCCTCTTCCACTCCTGCTTGAATGCAAGGTGAACCCAGCAGTGAAAAGCAGAGGTCCAGAAGCACTCCAGTTTCTGGGTCAAATTCCTCTCGCCCTATAAGCCTCAGACCTCAGCTCCACGTGACCACAGTCAGAAATGCTGCATGTCAAATGGGCTGCCCTTGGGCGGTCACTTTACCTACTAAGTCTTCTGATAGAGGTCAGTATGGAGTCCCTGGGTAAGAAGGGGAATCACCAAACAGCTGATGCTGAGCAGGGGATAATGGGCTGGCTGGGTGGGTGGTTGGATGAATGGGTGGTTGGATGGCTGGGTGAATGGGGTGTTGATGAGTTGGATGGCTGGATGAATGGATAGATGGACAGGTGGACATCTGCTGCCCAGGACAAATGCATACATAACCTGAGGCTGGACACCAATCAGTGGAAGGCTGCGGGATGGAGGAAGTAGCCAGCTTTCCTAGGAGGTCGGGGAAAAGCAAAGAGAAAGGGAGAGCTGAACATTTCTCTGTGTAATTTGGCCGGGGTGCACGTTTATTGTTATGTTTTCTGCTTTCCTGTTTCCCTTGCTTCTCTTCCTTTCAGAGAAGCACCGTTGTGTTAAGTCTCTTTGTTCAGAAGTGGAGAAAGAGAGATGGAAGGGACACAGGGGAAGGATGGTGGGATGGTGGTGGGGAAAGGCTCACAGGGCAGGAGAGTCCCCTGAGTATCCAGGCTGGTTTGAATGAATTTTCCTAGGAAACCATCGCTAGATTCCTGCCCTGTGCTGTTAGGGACCAGCCACCCTTAGCCAGCGGCAGACCCGCTCCCTTAAAAGTCTTTTTGGAGATATGACATCAAACTGTTGGTCTAACACATCAAAACGGTGATTCATCACGTCTGCATTGATCAGATTGCCAAAAGAATGCAGAGAACAGCACTCCTCTTGAAGGCTGGTGCCAAATCCTGGTTGCATGATGCTTACCAGTGGTGCTTAGATCCTACATTTCCAGCTAGTTCTGTTTTCACTCTGTGCTGGGGATAAAGTCTCTGGGGATACACGAGCTTCCACGCTGGCAAATGGGAGCGACACTGCAGACCTTGAGCTGCAACTATTTGTGGTCACTCAGCATCGAGCGCTGCCCCACTGGGTGCAGCTAAGCAGGGTCACTTGGGAAGCAACATCCTCCTGGGGCTCCAAAAATACCCCAAGGCCGCTCATCTGGCTCTCAGTACGTCTGGCTCTCAGTACATCAGGCTCTCAGTACATCTGCCTTTCAGTACATCTGCCTTTCAGTTCTCACTCGAGGAAAAAAAAACAGAATGTGCTGAGCCAGGCTGGGCTCGAGGTGCTGAGAGCCCTTAGCTGCTTTATCTCTGTGCCAGGACGGCTTGCCCGATCCATGTCTTTTTCAGCTACCGAACCAACCAGTGCACGCAGAACTCCCAGGGAAGCTTTGCTGGGCAGCCTCAGCCACAGAGACCCAGAGGAGAGCAGAAGGCAAACGAGGGCACCGTGCAACTTGCCCAGGGCACAGTATTCATGGGGAGGCTGAGATGAGCATCCAGGTGTCAAAATATGAGCCTCCCTCCCAAGCCATAGCAAGGGCTGCAGGACATGCAAAGCAAGACTCCTATACACCAAGGGGATACCCCCCTTCCCCCCAAAAGAAGCGTTAACCTTTCATACTTCCATTGCTCTTGCTCTGAGAGGCACAGATGTGGCTGCTGGGCTTGTTCCACCTGCACTGAGTTGGAGCTGCAGGCAGCTGTGGCCTTCAGGCAGAGATACACTGTTCCACTTCACAGCATTTGCATTGGGAAGCTCCGTTACAGCCACCCGCTGACCTGAAAGGGATTTGATGTGCAAGTCCCCTGCGCTCTCCCCTTCTTGCCAAGGGGTGAAGAAGCAGCTCCAGGTGTGCTCCATTTGCAGAAGCATCATCTCCCCATCGTCACCTCACAGACACTGGTCTGCACAAGGGAGAGGTTCTCAGGTATGCACTCAGCATTGGTGCCTTCAGCTGTGCTGGGAGAACGAACCCCTCAGCTGTGCATCAGCATTTAACAGAGGCCATGGCAGCCAGGAGCCACCAAAACTGCACCCTGCAGAGCCACGGCTTCCTCAGCTCCTCGCCCTGCTCTCCTATGGGGATGTAATGAGGCAGCAAATCCATCGGTGGTAGCACACCTGGGATGGAGGAAATCTCTCCTTCAAGACGCTTCCCATCGAGCTGAATGGAAATAACACATAAAAGCAACTCGCAGTATTGCTGCTGGCAGAAAGCTTATGGCGGGATCTGGAGGCCCAGCTCTGTAACAGAGAACGCGCATTTCTTTTCCCACAGCAGAAGGTGAGAGAAGATCATCCCAGGAGTCAGCAGAAGCGCACTCCATCGCGGGGCGGCTGCAGGAGCTCTCATGCTGCTCTTAGGTTGCTGGTCCCATTGCACCTCCAGCATCACAGAGACCTTCCCTGCAAGCCCTGCTTTTCCCTGGGTCCTGCTAGGAACCACTGTGCCTGTGTGTGTATGTGTATGCATATATGTGCGCGTGATACGCATGCTCGTGCTGGGAACAGCTGCTCTTGGTAGATGTTTCCCTTCCCATTCCCTGGAGGTCATAAGAAGGACCAGAAGGGTGAGAAATCCCACCCCAGGTCTTCCTCCCCTCACGCAGGGTGAGCCCATGGGCTCCGCTGGCTTCGCTTCCTGACTTCTGCTTACACAAGCGATACATGTGGTTTCTACAGGAATTTGGAAGTGCACATTTTCTCTCACAGGGGCGATTTTCCTGTAACAGCATCAGAAAATAGGAATTTTCTATGGGAGACGTGAAAGTGATGGTCCACGTACAGAGAATGAGAAAGTCTGGAAGTAAATGACATCTGCCCCGCTGCCTGGCTTCTGTCATCGCAAATAAGTGATGTGAAAACGTTCCCACGTGGCTTCTGCTTTCCACAGGACCCAGCAAGCAGCGGCTGTGCAGTGCACCCCGCACCATTTCCCACGTAATGCCTCCTGGGGAGAAACTGCCTCCCATTTCATGAACTTTGGGAAGCACTTCCGATGGCAGCAGACAACCGCTGCAGACAGCCAAGGCCAGGGGACGGGGCTGTGAGCACTGACGGAGCTGCGGTGTCCCTGTGCATCGCAGGGCTGGCACTGATGGCCTTCAGGGGTCTCTTCTGCTCGGACCATTCTATATTCTGTGCCAGTTCTACTAACGCGAGCACTGGCTTTTCTCAGCAAGAAGAGTGAGACTGCAGCCTCAGAGAAGATGGCTTCTGGTGGCCAACCAGGTCGGTGGACATCACTCCATCGCCTCCCTGACCCTCCACCCCCACCTTAGCAAAGGCCCACGGGTCTCTGGTGACCAAGAGCAGTGCGCTTTGCTGACTGTGATTAAAAACACCCCGCACGGTGTTGCTCAATTTCGCTGGCCTGGCTGATCCCGCAGCCGGTGACCGGCTGTCCCTGCATGACTCATGGGGTGGCATGAGAGGAAAGAGGAACCAAAGGGAGGAGGCGAGGAGGAACTCCTTGAGCCGACAAAAACACTGAACGTGAAACCGACCTCGGTCACCTCCTTCCCCATTTTTCTGCCAAAGATGCAGAAAAGCAGCGCTGCAGTGAGATGAGCATTCCATCAGCAGTTCCTGATGTGATGCAGCCTCAGCAGCGCGACCTGCGCTTGTCACAGCCAGGGGGGGAAGATGCACAGACCAGCCCATGCATTTCTGGATCATCTGTGGACCGCCTGTAGGTTCTGTATAAATAATAGTAATTGAAAGCGGATGTAATTGATGGGAATCCAATCCGCAGCAGTACCAGGATCCGTCTCATTGCCCATCCCCTGAGTCACTCTGTGCTCCCAACTACTCTTCTCCTGCTGTTCCCTGCTCCAGCCGGGCAGGCTGCTGTGCCCACACTGTACTTCTCCAAGCTCCAAATCCTCTCCTTGTCCACAAGTCCAATGTTTGCCCACGTTATCACCTACCATTTACCCCCAGTGTTTTGCATTACAAGCAGCCCTGGGCATCCCAGGCTTCCTCCTGGGCAGTCCTGCTCCTTGGGGTCATCACTGCCTTCCAGGATTAGCACTGGAGAAGATATAGCAAGACAAGGTCCACTTGAGCTGGAAAAGGGACCTTTTAGCTGCGTTTGTGAACACTTCAGAAGGGTTCAAACGAGACCTGTGCTCCTGTAAAGCAAGAAAGTGTCCTTTTATCTTTGTTTTTGGAGATTTTCCGTCCTGCATGGGGGATGCGTGCTGCTCATTTCGGTGTGGCACCGTAACTCTCCTGTTTGGATCGCTTGCAGAGGTGACTATCAGTGGGATTCCTGCACCGCTCAGGTGCTAGAACGCTTCCATCAGTGGGCGTCCAGCACTGTCAGTCACACCTTGATCTGATGCATCCTGAGGGCACTCATAAACCTGCATGGCACTGCCCAGCCTTACCCAGGGCTTCCTCAGCTTCTGCACCGGTCTCCTGCGTGGGGCATGGCCATCCCAGGGCCTCAGCTCTGCTCCTCCTGGAAGGACGTGGAGCCTGGTCAGCATCCCCAGCTCATAGTTATAGAATGGCATGGGTGGAAGGGACCTAAAGATCTCCTGCTCCTGGGTGGATCCAGGCAGCTTCCAGATCTGCCTGCGTGCTGTGGCTGTTCCTGGGTGCTGCACTCGGCACCCTGCTGTGCCTGGCTCGTTCCCGTGCTGCAGAGATGGGCCCTGGGCCTCGAGGGCTCCGCCTGTGTGCTGCTCACCCTCTGCTTTAACCTCTGCCACGGAGCAGCTCTGCTCCTGCAGCTCCCTGAGTGCCACATTGGAGAACAGGGGAAAAAAAAGAGAAAAAGAGAAAAGAATGTCACCCCAAAACACACCGCCGTTGGGCACTTGTTGCTCTGCAGGTTTTGCTCACTCACAGCCGGGGCTGCACCCAAGCACAGCTACGTGGGGAAGAGAAATGACTCCCATCCTGGTTTGGGGGAGGCAAGGAGATCACAGAATCACAGAATCACAGAGTTGTAGGGGTTGGAAGGGACCTCCAGAGATCATGGAGTCCAACCCCTGCACAGCAGCTCCCTACACCGCGGTGCACAGCTCGGCGTCCAGGCGGCTCTGAATATCTCCATAGAAGGAGACTGCACCACCTCTGTGTGCAGCTGTTC
>JANHGO010004339.1:0-25223 GCA_024606505.1 Aquila spilogaster | reverse complement strand
CAGGACAGCTGACCCAAACTGGCCAAAGGGATATTCCATACCACGTGACATCATGCCCAGTATATAAACTGGGGGGAGCTGGCCAGGGTGGGGGGGCAGATCACGGCTTGGGAACTAACTGGGCATCGGTCAGCTAGTAGTGAGAAATTGCACTGTGCATCACTTGTTTTGTATATTCCAATTATTTTATTATTATCATTTTATTATTGTTATTATCATTATTATTATTTTCTTCCTTTCTGTCCTATTAAAGCGTTCTTATCTCAACCCATGAGATTTACTTCCCCCTCCTTCCCCCCAGTTCTCTCCCCCATCCCACTGGGGGTGAGGGGAAGTGAGAGTGGCTATGTGGTGCTTAGTTGCTGTCTGGGGCTAAACCATGACACAAACATACAGCATTTATAAGACGCAGGTAATTCCAAATTCCATCACAAAAGTATGCTCATCTCATTGCTATCCCTGTTTTGAGCTGCTACGTCTGCAACTAATTCAGTAGCTTTAATTTTGTACCAGAGCATAGATAATGACCTAGCTGGTAGGATTTCCTCTCCTTGGTATTGACAAAAAGCAACTATTTTAGGGGTCAGAGCCCCCATATACCATGCCAAGCCATTCTTGCAAGCCAGCAATGGCAATAAGAAACAGAGCAGATGACATTTCACTATTACATTACTGCAGCTTCTAGATGTTCCAGCTTGCAACTGGAGGTTGCACCAACTGTGATATTCTTCCTAAGAAGGGTTTAGAAATAAAACAAACAAGACTGAAGGATTAGGAGGCCAGACTCCTCCTCACCAATGTAGTGGCTGAAAATGGAGTCCTGGAGACATTGACCTGTTCTTAACCACACAGGGAGTCTGGTAGCAGAGCAAGGCTCTGAAACAAAGTTTTCGCAGTTCACAAATAAAAGCTTTGAGCAAAAAGGCAAATAACTCCCGAAGCACAGATGAATGAGAACTCTTGCAATTGTATTCTAATTAGACAGGAGAATGTTTTAAACTATTTTAATTGCACTCAAGGGGTCTACAAGCTTTTGAAAACTTTCTGCGTTCCGTGTGCCGCCCTTCCCATCTCCTTGGGTTTAAAATTTTGTTTGTTTTTTTTTTTTTGTGGGTTTGTTTTGGGGGTTTTTATTTTTTATTTTGTTTGGGTTGTTTTTTTTTTTTACTCTTACATTAACTATTTGAGGGATAGCACTCTCAAAGCTACCTGGTAAATGACATAATTGTGTTCATTTTTATTTCTTCATAACAAAAAGGGTATGGTTCTTGTATGGCCTGTGTGAGCCTACTGAGATCCTGGTGAGATTTTTTTTTCGTTTGTTTCTAAGGCAAGTGCCTTTCAGCCTTTCAAAACAGTTCTGGAGTATATGGAAAACCACCTGTGATGTTTGGTTTTGTTAAAAAGGAAAGGAAAAAAAAAAGAGGCCAGAAAGGTGCATTTACTAAAACATGAGCTTGTTCAAAGGTCCACTTTAATTACATATCCTTCTCCTAATTAATCATAATAATAGCAATAAACAATCAAATCAAAACGTCAAAATCCAGTTTTATACAGCATGGTTTGTTGTTTGGTTTTTTTTAAGCCAGGAAAGAGCCAATTCACTCTCTTTTACAATTATGATTTTGTCACCAGTTCTGGCTGCATGTTTTTCAGCACAGAGAGGACCTAAGATTCTCTTAAAATGAGTTGTGTGTATTCTGAAGTAGACAGATAGGAAATGAGGGGAGGAGATAGTGGCAGTGACACAAAGCCATTCCAGTTCTCTATCAGAGAAAAAGTACAAAGGGGGAATTGCTTTGTAAATCCCTTTTAAGCAGATAGAAAGTGAGCAAGTACTGAGCAGTGTGCAGCACTCCAACTGATGCAATGCCTGCTCTGTGACTCACCAACCAGAGTCTGTTGAAGTGAGAGATGCAAGAACTTACAAGCAGGAAACTGTCTAAGAAGTTACAAATTTACACTGGCAGAGTCAGCCTGCCTGAAAGGGAGGGCAGGCTGGGGAGGGGCACCCTGGCAGGTAGCCTGAAAGCTCAAACCAGGAACTGCTGGAACAAAGAGTGGAGTTGGATGTGAAAGGATAGCAGGAAGCCAGGCTCACCAAGAGCTGTACTTAAAGGTCGGCTGATCTAACACTAAGGCCTTAATTCCAGTACTCTGCAGTTTCTTTTTATTTCTATTCCTCCATTTTCTGCCCCAATCAAACATTTCCAACAAGTTTACATCCAAACTAATGCTGACAGCGGCGTGGGAAACCCTCGCCCATAGAATTGTTTTTGCCTTGGTCATTTTGACTCTGTCTTCCTCTGTTCTCATGAAGTGATAACTGCATTTGCATACTAGTGCAATAAAATAATAATAGCTGACGTTCAATTTATGTTTCAACACTTCATCAATTACATCTCTACCTCTTAACCTAGGTGCTTGTTTAGCCTGTGCTACTTCAAGTGCCAGAGAAACTTGTGCTTCAAAATATTTACTGTTAACTCATTATTTAGCATCACGGCAGGGTAATAACAAACATCCAGAAATTAGACTTAAAAAAAAAATCTAGAAAATATCCACTCTAAGAAACTTGCAGGGACATTTCTATAGAGCACAGAGTCAACTATAAGCAGCCACACCCGGTGTGGGGTATGCTATATGCACTAGCAGGTAATGCTACTCTGCAGCAGTATGATGCAACTGCAGGTGTTGTGGAAGCTGCGACCTGGTTAAGTTGTCAACTGTATCTTCACAATACACTTGTGAGTCAGGGAATTGCTGCTGACTCAATTTTATAAGTAAGGGAATTAGGTAAGAAGACATCCTTTGCGAATTACCTCCATCAGATGGAAACCCATGGCAGAGGAATACAGTGGACAGGAGTCCTTCAAGTGCCTCGATAGGATCTATGCATTTGGCTCCCCCTTCCTACTGTGCGATGACCCACCTCCCCCCTCTTTAGAAACTTGCCACATCACCACTACTCCACTCTGCTTTTTCTCCAGATGAAAAAGACAGCTAAACAAAATGACAATCAGATGTTTCCATGTTAATAGTCTGAATACTGGGAAAAGCAAAAGGGAGGAGACAACTCCTAGCTGGTGCTGGCAAGGACTGGTTCTATGATGCTGGAGTTAGATTTGCTAAGGCTCTTACACATCCAAATATAAACAAGATCCTGACTGCTATTAAAAGCTGGCTCCAAGATACAACGAAACATACAAAAAGTCAGAAGACATTTCTAAGGTTCAAAAAAGGAAGAAGTGACTTCCCATTTGCAGGCACTGTTAAATCCATTTATATCTGACCAAAGGAATTGCATACATGTATGAAAGGAAGATGGGGGCGTCCAGTGGCAAAGCAATAACCAATATTAAGATTTACTAGATGACCCCAAGCAAATTGGTGACTCTGTTTTAACAACTCATTTCTCTACTTTTGAAGTGGAGATAAACTGTAGCTTCCCTAAGTTTGCTAAGTAATCTGAGCTACATATATACATTATATTAGGATAAGACACAGTTGTTTCAAGAACAGACAATGATCAAATAAGGCAACCTTTAAGCTCTAACGGTAACTAAGATTAGAAGGCTGATAAGTACAAGAAGAAAGAAAGAAACTTTTCTTACCTCCATAATTATAAAAGGCATCTCGCTCTTTCATTTGAACCACTATCCCGAAAACATCCACCTGTCTTACTGGATGTCCGTTATAAAAGAATATACCTAGATACAGAACATTCTTGGTAAGTGTAACTATTTATTTCAACATCCTACCCTACATAGTCACATTTACCAGTAAAAAACATACTTTCTTATGTATTTAATATATCTTAAATTATACAATGCCTAGTCATGTGAAAAATCCCCTGGATCTGTGAGGACTGGGAACACTAGCAGGAAGAAGTATCAGATGTACTTAGGATACCAAAAGCTTGCTTTTGCAGAGCGTCAGAACTTTATTAACCTCTTGTTTTCTTGCACGTTTGGATCTGAAAAACAGATTGTTTGCTGCAGGCATTAGGGGTTTTTTAGTTGGTTTTTTTGTTTGTTTTGATGTTTCATTTTGGTTTTGCTTTGTGGTTTGGGCTTTTTGGTTGTTTGTTTGGTTTTTTTGGTTTTTTTTTTTAACATCTTCATCAGGCTTCAGAATAAATAATAGAACACAATGGAAGCAGTTTGAGTTTCTCACAATGCAGCTGTTCCTGATTAAGGCAGAGCCTCCAAAAGGAAAACTAACATAATTCTGTCTTTCATTTCTAAAAGAACAGGAGCCATGGGGGGAGGGAGGAGAGAAACAACCCTCTTAGATTGCAGTGTACACTATGCAGTCATCATGGACAGCATCCTGAACTTCAGTTTCTGAAATAACACGCTCTAAAAACATCCCCTCAAATCTATTTTTGTGCATCTATAATGATCACTTGAATAACACGTAAAAACATGTCCAGAAAACAGTGAGGTATCAGAGCCCAGTGGACTTTGACAGCACTGAGGTTGCCACATGCTGTAATCTCCTTCAAGAGAGTGACAAATGTTGTTAACAAACATTGGTGTAAACATTATACACTGAAGCTTCACAGTCCACTAGCAGAAGGATAATAGGGCAATAAACTCCAGATATATCCTGGGCTGGCTAATTTTCAGTCAATGTGTTTTCTTCAGTTTTCAAATACCACTGCTTTACTGAAATATGCCATCTGGGATGTTCAATAACTGTCTTCTAAAATAAAGATAACTCAAAGGACTTAGAAGGGAACATTTGGCTCCATACGCTGTGGCAAGTCTTATTCTTACAAAGGGAAACACTGCAACAAGGGAGTCAGAAAAATGTTCTGTATTAAAAAAAATCAAAACCAAAATCCAAAAATAACTTGTCCTACATAGCTGGCAGCCTTAGATGAGCCTGGAATTAACTTTCTGCATATAAGAAAGACAAAACCCCCAAAGTTTCAGAAGAAATCACAGGTGATCAGCCAAGCAGCTCAAACAGAAGTTTTGCTCATAAAAAACCCACCCCAATGTTTTGAGGATGCATCTATTGCTGTTATCTTAGAGCTGGCTATACTAATCGTGCAGTCACTGGTCAGGTCTGGTGTAGAGAATATTTAGCAGGTCTGTCCACTTTTCTCTCATTCCACTTACCAGGACACCAATAAACACTGCTACAGAAACCCTCAATGGAGATGCTCCTGGTATATATAATTATTCACTAAACCTTACAAAATGTCTTTAAAAGAAAGACTGGGTCAGTTTCAGGGTAAACCTGTGGAGCAGAGACTCCAAGCTCTTGACTGTGCAAACAAGCAACATGTTATTATGTTCATGTCCCAGTTAGTAAGCTCAGTTTTGGCAAATGACAGACACCAGATAAAACTGGTTCTCTCCATCCCCATAAACACACATAGAACTCCATCCTTACTCTCTGAGAAACTACCTAAATTCATTTGAAAGATGAAATTGTATTTACACTATTAAAAGTTGTTGAACTTGACAACTTCAAGGTGTAAATTGTTTCTCCTGCCAGTTTATTTGTTCAAATTATGTTCATATTGGTAGCAATAAAAATATACTAAACATTTGAAGCTATGCGCAAGCACATTCAGTCAAGCTCCTAGTAACCCAGTAAATAATACATACATTAATATGCTGTTACCACAACAGGAAGCGACAGCAGAAGTATTAGGGGGCTATAGATAACAGAGCTCTCTAGGGCAAGTTCTGGTCATATCTTTACCAGCATTACTGAGCACTGAGCTGTTTGCCATTGCTTTAATTATTATTACCTCCTTTTATGTTATTTGTAGCTTCCCTCGCTTGTTGATAAGCTGTCACATTGCAGTGGTGCACGATAACTCTAAGACAAGCTCATTTCCATGATGTGACTATGTGTTACAACTGAGTTTGACACCCACTCTCTTTTCAAGGCCTCTAAGACAACACAATTGCTGTTTTTATCTGGGAGGTTTTCCACCCTTCTTGTCATCATTTATAGCAGGAGAGTAATTGGCCAGGTTTACTGTTTTCCTCTGTGTTGTTTTAAGGGATTAGTCATTGTGGTATCAAATCCTAATGCTTAAAAATGGAAAGAAAAAAAAACTTATTAGGTCATTCAGTCCATTTCCTCAGGGCCAATGCAAGACTGTTCTGTACAGTAAATTCCTGGCAATCTGTACAGTCAGGATATAAACAATCCCAGTGAAGGGCATCCCACCTTTTTTCCTGGGAAGGCTGCTCCACTGTTTAGCAGATGTCATTCTAAGGATGTTTTTCCTGACATTCAGTCTGTATTTCTTTCCATTCCACCTAGTTACAAGTCTTTGTTTTGCACTCATTCATTCTTAATTACCATTACTTAATGACTGATTTATAGCCAATCATATACTTAGCTTCAGCTGGTCTTTAACAAACCCATTAAAGGCAGGAAAAATTGACAGCAAACACCTACCTTCTTCCTTCCTCAAAAGATTTTTTTTTTTTAGTGTTTCTGTTGTGGTGTCATTTGTGGCCAATAAATAAAAGTACACTGAAAGATGTCTGGTTTGGTATATACACGGCACCAGGAGAATAAACAAAATTCAGGATGTTTGTTCTATGAAACTTCATTTTATTCTTTAAAGTTTGGTTTAGAAAATGATACAGGATCGCAAGCAAGCTTAGTTGTGCAAAACGCCAAATGCAGAGGAAGTGGTGAAAGCTCGCATGAACCAATTTTAAAGGCTGATATCTTGACATGACAGATACCACTTCCTTAGGGTCATCTTAGGAAAAAAAACTAATAACAAAACTGAAAGAGTCCCTGAAGCAGAAGACAACTCACTTCAGTAAAAGAACAGGAAGGGAAGTGAAGGGAAATTCAGGTAATTTAGAGGTCAAAAAAAGAGAGCAGGATTGTACTTTCTAGGACTGTTCCTGCTCTTGTGAAATGTTTGATGTTTATAAGTTTAATTCTTCTGAGTATATTTTTGCATGTGTATGTACAAATGTCCAAGTCCGAACTACAATCCTACTCTGCTGACATTGAATTGTTTTGTATTTTGTTTGAAAACAATTAAAATGTCTCTAACTGAAGCAGAAACAGTTTTTGCCAGATGCATTTGCTACACCAGCACTACTACAAGACTGCACAATATAAAAAGGCCTTTAAGTGCTACTACTCTCTCTAGTACAAACATGAACAACAGACTGTAGCCTAATTCTTGCAATGGGTTTAAGACAAAAGTCTCCCATCATGTTAAATAACAAAGAGGTATATATCCTGGGCTTTGCAGTTTGTATACAAAAATGATTGCGAGAACAGAAAAAAAACCACACTAGTCCTTCATTTCTGCAACAGTAGCACTGCTGTTATCCTTGCTGTTAAAGAAAAATAAATACAACTAAAAAGCTACAAAGCAGAGCGTATTCAGAGAGCCGAACAGATGTACCTTGTCTCTGTGGAGAAAAAAAAAAAGAAAAAGAAAAAACCCAAACAAAACACCAAACCCAAATCAAAAACACACTCTGCTTAGGGTTTACTGTACTGCTTTTCCTCATTAATTCTAAGTTCCTAGGGTTCCTCCCTGATAATCTTGCACCTTGTCAAGCTTCAGTTTGGAGTAATGAACCCTTCTACAGCAGAAAACATACTGCAGTCTATATTTAAAGTCTTTGTAGTGAAAACAGAAATGCAAGGTCAGACCCATGCTGCTTTAGACAATGTACATGTGGGTGATACCGGCTGAAGACCAGCAGGAAACAGTCTGCAAAGCATATGATTTCCAACAATGGTTAGGAAATAAAAGGTGTGGTATTAAGATTCAGCACAGATGCTGGAATTTACAATAAGGTTGTTCAAATATATGAAGAATGTTATATATTTATCATATCTAGAAATTAAGCAGACAAAACCTCAAAATCTGCATCTTTTATAATAGATAAATATGTATGTCTTATAATATATTAATATCCAGAGGAAAAAGCAAAACACATACACCCAGCAATCTCATCAACCATCAAAATTTTGCAACAGAGAGGCATAAAATCCTTCTCAAATGTTGTAGAGACAGTGGGAAGATATAACACATATGGCCAGAAAGGACCAGCATTTTTAGAATTAACTTTATCAGAATATAACAAGCACTACCACACAGAGGAAACACAGCGTTACCTTAATGCAAAAGAGGTTCTGTGTACCTATATACATATCTGAGAGGAAGAAAAGCCATTAGAACAAAAACATTTTATTTTTCACATATATTTCACATACAACCTGTTGTTCTTAGAACTGTTAAAGATACTAATGTCATGTAGCTTAGGGGCATGGCAAATTACTTTACTGGTGTTCATGAAGCATTCTGCAATCCCTTGATAAAGAGCACAACATAAATCAATTATAATTCTGTGTGCATCGTAATCAACACATATAAGTACTACCTGGCACTTGTTTAGATTCTCTCATTTCTTTTATATCTTTAATATAGAGTCTTGCAAATGCAGAAAATACAGGATCCATCCCCCAGTGCAGGGAAGGTGTCTCTTCTTCATACTTCTTGGACTCAGACTGCATTCAAAACCTGTGAACACAGAAGAACTTGTAATTATTTTCTACACAGGTAGAGCTGTTCACATATGTTCCAACTGAATGAAAAAATAGCTTGTGATTTTACACACAATAACACAGCAGAGCTGATGAAGAGACACAGGAACTTATCTAATATAATATTATCTTCGTGTCACCACATGAAACATTCAAAGTATCAATACTGATGATTTACTCCAAGTACTGAGATTGACTACAATGGCATTTTGCCCAGCTCCTTCAAATGAAATAGAATTTCAGGGATTTCTCCTCTATAGACCCATAAACAGAGAACTAAATACAACATGTCTTTAAAGAGCAGGATTGTGGGATACTAATTGGTTACTTTCTGTACACTTGATTATTTCCCCCCCCCATCATTCTTTTTCCCTTTCATAAGACACCCTCCTCATTGTTCATCCTGTGCTTTATTGCAGTGGTGGGGGATACTTATTTTATATAAAAGAAAAATCTGTCCCTTCTTTATTTTGGGCATACGGTCTCCAATAACTTCATAATTGTTTCCCCTTTTACCACTTCAGATTTCACTGTTTAATGCCTGATATTTTCTGCCATTACCAGAGCGAATTCTCTGCTTATCACAGCATTGATGTCAAAGAAACCCCAGCACTCAATTCAGGAAGGATCCTTGTAGAGATTTGGAAGCTCAATATACTTTTTATTAGCTTCTCCTGTATCGATAGCTAAACTGTTCCCATAAAGCTTTCCATGTCACCCTCGAATGGGTGTCAGCCACTTACAGGTGTAGGGCAAAGGTGGTACGTGGACTGATTTTGAATAGTGTGTAATAGGGCTGAGATTTGGCACCTACGGTCTCCTGAGAGGGAGCAGCTCCCTGCTATGGGTTGCCAGTGATCTCTCTAGTCTGCAGGAGACACTTCTAGCTACTCACGTAGAGGCAACACACCATGAATATCATGATAGCATCTTGTTTCTTTGAGAAACAACAGAGGTTGGATTCTGCATGATTTCTGTTTTCACACTTAAACTTTAATTTGAGGCAGGAAAACAGCGCAGCACAACATGCTAGAGCGTTGCTGACATCTACTCTACATTGTGAGAAGAACTGCAGATGACAATTATATTAATTACCAAATTTTAAAAAAAATTTTAAAAGCAGCAAAAGGTTAGTGACACTTTGACCTTCCTTAGACTGGTCATTTGTTTTGTAAGATGTTGAAAATATTTGATTTAGTCAGTTCCACCAGTCGCTTCACCTGCAAGTAACAAACTAAACAGTATTGTTTACACCTGGATTTACATCTCTTTCCCCACTACAGGCAGCTTTTCCCAACCTATCCCTTTTGCACATCCAATGTCTACTCAAAAACCATCCTTTTCACACTCAAGCCTCCCCATGAAGCACGCTTTTTCTGCTGCTGAATTGCAGATACTGCTCAGTAGAAATTTATAAACTGTAAGATCTTAATAATGCAAAGCTGCTTTATATTATGGCAGTTCTCCGGTTGCTTGTTATAGTCTATGTTAAATTTAGACCATAAACTTTCCCAAGCAAACACATGATTTTAACCTGTATTTTACTTAGCATGCTCATTTTCATAACAAAATTAAGTCTTCCCCATCCTACTCTCTTTCTGTTTGCAGTCTCTAGTACAAAGTTGCCTGCATTGTTCCTATGTTACTGTGCTTTTATAGTTTCTACAAAAAAAAAAAGAAAAAATAAATTTAGCCCAACAAAAGGTCATGGCAAATGAGAAAAGTTCACACATCGATTGATAAACATACACACTATAGTCAATCAAGGTTAACACATAATGAGTCGGAATAAAGAGAAGCACTACCAGGCAGTGTCATCCTGCCTCCCACCTGCAAACAGGAACTTTTAAGATATAATTTTGTCCTTAATGGTGCTACAGTCCCCCAACTGTTCACTTTTAGTGGCATTTCTCCCCTGACAAGAAACATGGATAAAATCACAGTCTTGTTCTCTAATATAATCTTTTATACAAAGTAATATTCCTTTCTGCACCAGGCCCCACATCTTACTTTGCATGGTTACAAAGCCTGTCATAGCTCAGCACCCGTTTTTTCTCCTAGACAGATGGCAGACTGAGCTAACAAGCCAAAAAGAGAGAATTGGGTGACAAGCCTGTCTAACTTTTTGTATTTTGCATGAACAGCCACTCATTGGAGTAAAAAGCAGAAGTCACCCCTGCACATGCGTACATCTGAGGGGAAATCAATGAAGCAGCACCACTGGAGATTAAAAATCTCTGCATTTTGGTATTTCAGTAAACAGTTGTCAAGTCTGAAATGCCCAAATGTTAACAGATCACTAGCCAGAAGTCCACACAACACTTCTAGCTTAAATGAAGCATCTCCCCAAATCTTTTACTGCTGCCCTGTCCTGAAGGGAGAAGGATTTCTGCAGCAAAAGCTCTTCATCTCAGAAACTACTGGAAGTTAAATCTCAAATTCTGGAGCTTTCTTCTAGCTCCCAGGCCTTGTTACAGCTCTTCACTGGAGAAATTTACATCCGTCACATCTATCTTCATGTACAGAACCACTCTGATTGGTTCAAGTCTGCTACAGACATACCAAGTTTAATCCTACAGATGTAGCACAGATGCCTTGATAAAAAGTAAATCACACCCCCAGCACTGTGAAGGCATCACAAGATTTCTTGAAGTCCACAGAACAAATCTGGTGAAGTCATGAGTTACAGACACTCCATCCACACCAGGCTGAGACAGTGAAATCATACTCTAGCCACTCACTTGTTTTCAGCAATGTCTGACAGACACATGAAGAGCATTCTGCAGGGCCGTCTCCCCTTGCCTCTTTACGGTCCCAACAGCCCTCCCAACCCCTGCCACCACCCAAAACGAAGCCCATTTTCTCTCTTCCCTCCCAAGTGGCCACTTGGTAGCTACATTTGAACATTGACCTATTTAAAGCCAAAAGCTTGTGGCCTGCTGGGAAGAAAAGATATTTACTGCCTCCTGTACTGCTTGCCTCCACACACTCCTATTACAAGTTCATTCTTCTCGTGGTGTTAACAGCAGTTGTCTTTTTGCTCCTATAGCAAAGGAAGATGTTAAGTCAAAGCAGCACCCTTTCCAAAGTATCTATTTTTCAGTTAGTTTCCAAGCTTGTTTCAGGCAGATTGATAGTATTGGAAAACATAATTCTTACACAGCAAATAAAATTCTTTCAATCAGTTTCTCTTTTGCAATATAATAGTATCTTCCCATAACTTTTTCTTAAGTTGGCTCAGGAAGCCTCTCCATCCCAGGCAGAATATCCCAGGGGTTAACTAATTAGCGAGTCATCCTGGTGAAAGTAGAACTTTCCATTATGCTGGAAGTGTTTTCAGCTCTTAACTGGTACCACTGGTGATACCCTATCAGCAAGGAAGATAACAGCTACCCTGTACAATGAAGATCCAAGGGGCAAATAGCAGGCATTGTGGAAATACACAGCACTACAATCAATGAGAACACAGATAGCTAACAATAGACAATTCTGAACAGATACTATATGTACAAATGTTTAAGGATTAAACTGGCTTTTTCTGAAAGACGATGATAATGGTTAGCAATACAAACAATAGAGAGTCCTAGCAAAAGGTCATCCTTTTCTGCATTTTGTTTTAAATGCAGTGTAATGACTTTATGGTTGCTGTAGTGCAAGGAATTCAATCCTGCTACAGGAGAAAAAAGGCAAGAGAAGCATCTGGTCCACAAGTTTATTAGATATAAGATATCTGTATTCTATTTTTACCTCTATAAAATAACTCCAAAGAAAGGCATAATCAAAAACAAAAATAGAATTAAATTCTGCTATTTGGACCACTTCTTGGGAAAACAATTCTGTTTCAAAGGCAAAAAATCTGAAGTTTATACAGTAGTATCTAAATACAAATAAACAAAAAGCCTCAGTTTGAGATAATTCTAGACACTAACCTATTAAAATAAGGCTGTCTCTTTCACCTCAATGCTATCAATGTTAGCTTTCCTGACTGTAGTGAGAATTAAACCAAGTCCATAATCCTCAGAGTTATCTTGTGAGCTCAGCAAGGTATTATCCTAAAAGGGAAAGAAGGGAAACCAAGGAAAATTGGCAGCCTTCCCAACACCACCACCACCCAAACCCAAGCCCATTCAGTCCACCTGGTAGCCATGTTAGAGTAGCTCCCCATTTAACACCTGAGTGATTTTTTCAACAGAATCAGCCCTGGCCAATAAATTTCCTGGCTCCTACTCCTGTATTCACCATGCACCTTTTTCAAAAATGGTAAATGATTAAGAATTGGTCTTCTTCCAATCCCAGTGAAATGGAAACCCTGAAGAAGAGTATGTTTTAATGTTTCTTGTTGTCTTTTCTCCAGATGTGGTTAACAACCAAAGCTCTTGCAGAAAATTGCCTTAGTTTAAGATGAATTGTTTGGAGCCATCGAAAAGGTATCTTGCCAGCAGTTGTCTGCAACTACTGGCAGACTTCTGCAAAGATTCTTTCTGAAGTTAGCTGTGAACCAGAAGCAGGGAATATTTACCCACAAACACAGGCAGCTTAAGCATCCTACCAGGCATTCACTCTTCTCCAGAGACTGCCACTACTGTAGTAGCACTGATGATTTACACAGGAAGCAGCTCCTAAGCTCTTAGAGTTACCAACCCAGTGCATTAAAACAAAGTCACCATTGGTTTACTTGAATAAATCAGGCTACAAACTGGGCCTGTTAAAGAACTGCTTCATGGGTCAGCCATCCCTGCCACAGAGAAAGCAACTTGTGGAAAGAGGAGCAGAGGCAACAGCTGGGTTTTGTAACAACCTCTGTCATCTGAATTGAACTCATCTGTGTTTGAGTCAACAGCCTATGCGACAAATGAGTATTATTCAATTCTTCACGATCAGCAGACAATTCCAGCATGATACAGTTAAAACCACCATATTTCAAGAAATGTTTTTAATTACCCAAGGCCACATACATTTTAAATTAAACAAACCCAATATCTTATTATACAAGTAGATCTTAGTGAGCTTGAAAGTAAAGCCTTTGGTTACAGATAATATGAAGTACATACTCTAAAAATGAAACTCACCAATAGGTTTTTAAAAAACACATAATGACAAGTAAGTTTTCAACACCAGTAACAAGACAAAAACCATCACCAAGACCAAAATACATCACTGAAAGACACAAAAGGCTCCTGAAAAAATTTGTATTGATATCAACTTTACAGCTGTTAGAAAACTATCAAACAGTAACATAAGGTCAGTTTGGATCCACTTCCTACCTGGTGATTCTATTAAAAAAAAAAAAAAATCAAAGTAGGGTAAACACTTTCAGTCTTTCCTAATAGACTACTCTCTGCTGCTGCTTATCTGAAGTCCTCTAAGTTTAAATGCTACATGCTCTAACAAATGTCAGTAAGGGCACTACATGTCCTGTAGGTCTTATATACAAGGCAAGTACAACTCCAACTTAAAAAAATGGTTTTGAAACAAAACTAAGAGAGCTAGAACTCCTCTGAACTTCCAGAAGCTTAGCAGTTCCTGAAGTGTTACATGTACAAGTGTTAACATCTGTCTAACCTCCTGAGATAACACATTTACGAAAAAGAGAAAGAATTACAGAATTTTTCTTAAAGTTATTGCTTGAAATTTTAAACTTCATATGTCTTTTAACTACATTAGATTATATTACAATACACTTCCGTGGCAAGGGAAGATGGTGCAAGACAGAAGACCCATCACCACAAACTTTAGCCAGCAGAGCATCTATCAACACCATAGAAAGGTATTGCCCACAATGCCTATAGTAATCAGGATTATAGGTAGGAGCGAAAAAGCCTTGTTTTTTTCAATAAACTGACACCACTACTGTGTAACAGTCTTCCAGTGGAGTTAATGTCTCCATGTTGTAACCTGTAATGTATTTACCTCTCTCTGTTTTTTCCTTTCCACAGCACTGCCTAGAAATCCTTCTGGACAGGCACAGGTGGCTGCAGGAGACCAGACAGACTGGCTCCTCCAACAACAGCAGCCTTGGAAGGAAGAGGGACAAAGCTTGCAGTTCTAGATTGCCTTCCTTGGCATTGTAACTTGTTTTATATGCAAGTTAAACCTTCTTACAAGGTTTTGGCACCAAATTTTCCAAAAGCATGATTCTGGAAAACTAACAAGGAAGTGTACAATAAAATAAACAGTAGAAGAAGATCCTTCTGATCCTTGTCCCATGCATTAGTCACAAGGTATTTTCCTACGTATTAAGAAATCAGCAAACCACTCAACAGACCAGTAAACTAGCTCTATATGTTTATTTGTCATGGACAGCTGGTAAGGTTATGATAAATAAGGTAGTAGTAGTCACTACTGAGAGTCAGAAAGCTTGCTATTTGTATTTTAAAGCTATTGGATAATCACGCTGAAGCACCTTCTTCAATTAATTCTCTAACCTGTCTTGAGTGAGGGCAGGAGGAAGTCTATGAAGATGATTAATTCTCTCTGAAAGCTCTTAATCACCCATAGTGCTGCCAGAATGAGCTGAGCTGCTGAGAAGACATTCTTTCACTGGGAGAGAAGGTTCTCGGTTATTAGTGTGAAATAAAAACAAACAAAACTAAAAATAAATTACTTCTTATTTATAAGTTTGCTGCTTGGAAAAACAGCAGTATGGAAGCTTTGATAGCAAGAGGATTCCAAACAGGCTCTTGGCAAAGCAAAATTTTTTTGACAGATACGTGTAATTTACTGATCCAACACAAAGGAATATTAACTCATTCAAGTTAACGTTCAGAACAAAGAGAATAAAACCTAATTCATGTCGCTTAAGGCAACACAGTTAGCTTTCCTGCTTTGGTATAGCAGTGTAAAAAAGCTTTAGATTAATTAGATAATTTAGATTTAAATAATTTAGATAAAATTAGATTCACTTCTTGAATGAACATTTTAAAATTTCAGAAATTTGGGTAGAAGCGGCAAGCATTGGTTAATAGCTTTCTGAAGCTATTGGGCCTGTGAACTCCATGACAAGGTTGACTCAATTTCTAGAGCCAAGTTTTCCTCCCTCCCCTTTAAATAAGTTTATGCATCTGGTGTAAAGTAAAACAGCCTCTGGAAGAAGATCAGAATTTATATGAACATTCATAGCACAACAGAGCACTCCATTACAACCACAGACTTCAAAATAATTAACCTACCATTTGGTCTAGGTGCACAGTTGTGATAAAGTTTTCAAAATGTTCCCAGCACGTATCAAAGCATTAGATTATGACAGACCTGCTTAATGTTCTGAAATCAATTTAAGTTTTTATTTGCTATAAAAGTGAACCTTTTAACTATATCAGAACACTGTGAGGCTGTGCTTGAAACATGGTGTCCAAATAGCGCTGTTGTCGGTATACACAAAATAATTCAAGTCAGAATAATTTTGAAGTCTCAGACACAACTAGGACCATCATATATTTTGTGACCGTAACTAGAGACTGAGATTACTCATTTGGAGCTCTTCTGGAAGATTGAGACCTAACTGTTACTCTTCTTGGAAAGATTAATACAGTTAGGTTGACACTGATCTCTGTTTCTAGAACAGCTGCATTTGTTCTTTGGTTATTTTTTTATGCTATTCCACAAAATTATTCTTTTTCTCCTCCAAATAAAGACTCATAATGCTGCCTGTCTGAAGGCACTTCTTGTAGAAAAAAGTTCAGACATTCCAAAAGGCAAACCTGGGCAAAATGAAAGGCAGCAGATTAAAAAAATAAAAGCATTGAGACTATATGTGTTATTACAGTAGTCTCCCTTTTACTGGGGGAAGTTTGAACTATCATCCCACATCGGAATAAAGCTTTATAATGCTTTTCTAATGCTCCTCACACAGGTCCTCTCAGCCAACAGCTAGGAAAAGTATCAAAAGTGTGGGGTTTTGTATCAAAAAAGGTACAATTCCCAGTCCACTACTCTCTGAATTTCTTTTGCAACTGTGCCTCCTTCCTGAGGACTAGAAGTTTTGTACCTGAAATCAAGCACAAGATTTCTTAAGTTACACCCAGGCTGCTCTGACCTACAAAATCAAAAAGTTTTAGAAATGCCAAAGGTGTGTAGCTATCTCCTGATTCCTTACGACAAACTGTTCTGCACAATCTCTTACACCGCATTCTATGAGCTTTGAATGATCTGAAGAGTAGTTTCTTCTCAGCTAAGGAAAGCTGGCTCATCATCCCTTATCTTCAGCTCCTAAACTCTATTAGGACCTGTTAAAAATCCAGAGACTTTGTCCTCTATTAACTTTTGGGTTAGCAATTTTTGTAATTCTCTTAGGATGTTCTGAAATAATGAATGTCTTACAGACGCTCCCTCTGAGGTCTGTGCAAATCTCATCACTGAGAGCTGATATAGGACTGATATAGAACAAACCAAAACTGTTCAGGAATACGTGTCCTGCAACATCGGTATCTTCTTAATAGCTTTCCTCCCTACAGAGCAAAGAGGGCTAGACTTCTTTGCTAGTGATGATTTTTCCCACCTTTAAAAACTTTTTCTGAATCCAATAGGAAGGCACCAAATGGACATAACACTATTAAGATTCTTGAAAGAAATTACCTCACTGACGACTGTGGCTGCAACTTCTTACATTCCCTACATGAATCACTGTCACAGCTAACATGATAAAGTCACTACTATTTCCAACTTCTTGGTATGTAAAAAAACCAAATAGCCTTTCATAAACAGATTTAAGTGTCTCCTTAATTACATTTGTTTTTGAATAGATGCCACTTCCTACCTCATGCTTCTGAAGGTAAGTCACACCTGTATACTGCATCCAGAAAAATATATTACAACTTGGCCAGAAGCCACAGGAATTATTTTTCCTATATGTAATTTTATTTTCTGCTATAGAAAACTCAGTCCACTTAATGTAATGGGCTTTTTTGGTTTAAACCATAAATATCATGTGGTGTACCATAAAACATAATTTTGTGGATTAGATATTAGATTAATGGTCCCCTCTGTCAAAAAAGTAAAGATTCCAGGGCACTCGAGACACACATCACAATACGCTGTTTTCTCATAAGCAGGTCCTAGTGCCCAAAGTTTGCATATACTATTGTTGAACACACAATAGCTGCTGTTTGCCTTAACAATTGACACATTATTACAGCTCCACACATTGCTGCTGTACCAAGAAGAGATCCTACATAAAACCAAATTCTACTTTATGACACATAGTAAACTATTTTTTTTGCCTCAAAAATGAGAATTACACAATAGCTTATAAAAATCTAGGTAAATAGAGAATAACATTACACATACAGAAACTATTTTAAACATGGTTGTAATATAAAAATAACATTTTTCAATGAAAAACTATGCTGTTTTCTCAGTAAAATCAGTTTATATTTTAAAGTCTAGCTTTGCATTAATAAGCAGTTGGTATCTCACATTCTAAATGTTATTTCCCCTTTTTGCTAGTAGACATGTCTCCAATATTATCCCACTGCAATGTCTCTCTTTGGGATAGTACTAAAGAATCAGTAGTATTCAGTGCCATCTTTTTGTCAGATTGTCCTTTTTTGTGTGTGTGTGAAATGTTCCCTACTTCTCAGTATGTTGTCTTTTTAATAATAGTTGTAGAAGGCATAATAAACTTCCTGCTTATGCTTACCACATAACCAAGATTGGGTTTGCTGGCTGGCTGGCCAGCCATAATAAAAAACAGATTTAAAAATAACTCATTTTTATATTACAGAACAAGTTATTCAGTCCCAAGATTCCAGAGCTGATCAGGATCACAAGAGAACACAATGTCCATTCTGGAAAAAAAGGTTCCTGGGAAACAGAGGAAGAAATTCAGGATTTGCAGCAAGAAAAGCAGCAACACATGTGGGTTTTTTGTTCAGACATTTTTTGTGCCAGTA
This sequence comes from Aquila spilogaster, assembly GCA_024606505.1. Lineage (NCBI taxonomy): Eukaryota > Metazoa > Chordata > Aves > Accipitriformes > Accipitridae > Aquila > Aquila spilogaster. The sequence continues at coordinate 6,774 of JANHGO010004339.1, read as the reverse complement.
TTGACTGAAAGCAATACTGAGATGCAAAGCTATCTTTATCCCTTAATAAATTTCTAATCCTAGCTGCTATGTGAACTAATGCAAATTTGAAAGCCACAAACAAAAAGAGCAAATCAGCTCGTGACTGCTATGCAAGAGGAAAAGGTCTAATTACCATCTGGAGGAAAGACAAACATGGTGAAGCATTTGTAATACATGCTTTCATGTGACTTAACTAAAGCTTCTAATATCCATCGGATGGAAGGGGCTCTGCAAGTTTTAAATAGTTTGCCTTGTGTTCATGTACAGTTTTGATCAAATAGATTTTTGCTTTAAATGAAATATAATCTCAAATTATTAAAATGGTTAGAAGGAATACAGCACTATAGCTAAGAGTGGTAGTATTTTAACTGTATATTATTTAAAAAGAAATCAATGCTCTAGGTAGACCTATTCATTCTGTGAAAGATTGTTATAGTCATCAAGACATGGAGGGAAAGAATTTTTATTAGACTAACTACTGTATTAAAAAAAATGCAGCTACCCACCAATGGAGCTCAGTATTTTAATATTACCTGAAAATTCCTATAAAAGGAGTTATTCAGTTAAATACAAACCAGAAAGTATCCAGACTTCTTGAAAAATTTTATCATGAAAGAGGACCTGAAGTTTTTAATTGCATTAGTCAGTTAATCAATAAAGAGAATCACCTATGCAAGTTTCAAGTTGTTGACAATTTCCATTAAATCTGAGGTTTGCTTCTCACTCAAATAAGTAAAAAAGCACAACTTACCCCTCCAATTATATACGACTATGTTTCCGAATATCAGTCTTGAAGGTGGTTTTCTTGCAGACCAACTAGAAGCAATAAGAAAAACATTTTTTTGTTTGCAATAACTTCAGTGAAGTTAACATGCTAAAGCTTGAACACCTTTGACCCAATATGTTTCCAAGAAATATTCTTGTACTGTTTGTTGAAATATCTGATCCTTATTCAGGATTTCTATATTTATATTATTGCTTTTTCTTCTGACATTTGATTTCAGATAAATGCTATTCAACAAAACATCATCTGTTTACTTGGAAACATTCAGGTAATTTGGCAACTTTTATATTTGCTCTGTCATCACTCCCAGAGGTGTTGCCTGATATCAGGAGAACTGCACTTGAAGAGTTCTGCTGGAAATGGTATCTCCATAGGTAGGAAAAAGAACCCCCATAACACGTTTCCAGGACAACTCAACTCACACAGTTAAATACTGTGTGATAGAGAGAAGTACCTAAAATGGGAAAGGGTGAATTGCCCTCTGAAGATACCTTTCCCCACTGACTACTGAAAAAGCTAGACCAATTTAGACTAAACACACAGATTTTTATGAAGCCAAAACTAGATCAATCTTATTCCTAAACATTTTAATGCTCAATTTTTTTACTGCAAACATCAAGTAATACCCTTATATGTTGAAGCTTCCAAATCCCACATGTTTCTATGGCAATTCTTAGATTAACTGGTCCTACAGTAATGCATATTAAAAAAGAAAGAAAGAAAGAAAGAAAAAAGTCATGTAATGTATATTTTCCAGGTTATTGATAGGAGCCTGAGCATTGATTCTGGCTAATGAGATCTGGGCAACCTCTTGAGCGTCTAACCTCTGGCATTTTTTTTTTTTTTCCTGTTTGTATTATATATGACTGAACTATTCCTGTTACTCGTATCAAAAAGGCTCAAAAAATACAAAACTGAGTCTCTTTTTTGCTCCTTTATGAAGACAGCTTTAAAATTCAAATGCAGAACAGAAATAAAAGTCTCTAAACTACAGATCTATCAACTGTACATTTAATAGAAGGGCTTTAAGAGTGCTACATACAATACAGTCTCCCCTCTCAAGGCTTCCAATAAATGGGTAACATGATGCTCCTTGGAGGAAAACATACAGCCTTTTAGGCCATTCTCTTACATCATAAAGAAATAAAAAGATTTTTTTTAGCCCTTTTTATATTTCCTTCTTCACCTTGTCATAAACATGGGTTATTAACTAATGATACTACTAGCTCCTCTGTACTTACCACCATTAATTAGAGCATTAGGACACAGGAGTCAGGTACAGCATTGCAAGTGTAGAGGGGTCACAGAAAAAGGACAAAAAGTTAAAAACTTGGCACGTGCACAAAGAAGATGGAAATGTCGTAGAGGGAAGAAAAGGATTATCTTTAAGGTCAATACACAAGATTGAAAGAGACTGAAAACACCATGGTATTTAGAATCCACTGAACTGAGGTGCTCCTATAAGAAGGCAACACATTCAGAAGGAAAGGAAAAATGAATGATGATGAACAGGAGAAGGGAAAAAAAGGTCAGCTATGGGAGAATCACCAAAAATTTCTCATAAAGCCTGAAAGACTGAGGAAAGCTAGTAAAACTATGGTGGTACAAGGCGAAGTATCAGAATTTAATTACATAAAATCCCAAACTCCAAGGAAAAATGAGTCATATGCAGAGGGAAGCAAGGCAGCTTTTGGAAATAACTTCAGATGCAGAGGCTGGACACACAAGGTCTTGGCAAAAACCAAGAATGCAAAAAGGAGGAGGTTAAAAAGGAAGGTATGGGTTAACTAGAAGGATCTAGAAGTTACAGTGGCACCTAGAACTGAAATGAGTCTAATACAGCAGAAAACATTAACTTCAGGAACAGAACAGAGTAGGAATGATAGAGTCTATGGAAAAACACCACCATATAACTGGAAAAATATCAATGAAAACACCACATACATCAAGAAAACAGAAGGGACAGTGTTGAGTACCAAAGGTGACAGACAGATTAAGACGGATGAAATAAGAATTATGCCTCAGATTTAACCATGAACAAGCCACCTGTGACCTTACAGCAGTTCAATGAACTCAAACATCAGAAAGAAGATTGGAGGAGATCAGTGAAAGCGTGGGTGGACAGAATGTCAAGACAATATAAAAATACACCATTAAATATTTTGAAAAAACTGAAGACAGGATGTAGGTCTGCAGTGAAAGGGCAATATATGCTGTGAAGAACACATTTCAAATTAGCTTTCTGAAGCAAGTGTTTATTTTCAATGAAGAGAAACTGAAGTAGAGCAGTTTAAATGAAACAGAAGTAGAACTTGGAGTTAGGAACAGTAGCAAGTATAAGTGATGAAGTCAATGGGAAAGGACGGTGATATTAAGCAGCAGAAAGTATAAGGGAGACTTCTAAATCTCAAAGAGATGAAAAAGACTGCAGTAGAGTTACAGCTATTTTTAAGCCAATATATTTGATGCACAACCAAGATAGTTCTTTAACATCTTTACCCTGACATTTTAAGGAAGCATTGAATTTTCAAAATGCATTGGATTACATTCCTGAAGGAGAAATTCTAATATACTTATAACTCACTTTTACCTTTTTATCCTTACCATCTGGAAACATTTATGGTTGCTAAAACCTCCTGCTACCAGGAAAAAAAAAAAACAAAAACCAAAACCAAACCAAAACATACACACACAAAAAACCCCAGGCTTCATACAGCTCCCTCCATACCATGAAGTCATTGCAAATTGGGAAGGATTTGCTACTAGCACTTAACCTTCACCTTACAGAGTTTATTTTTGGGATTGAGCAGCAAGCTGTAACTCTAGAGTGAAAGAATAAGGGAAAACTTGAAACTGGGCCACAGTTTTCATTTTCAGATACAATGTTTTTATCTTGAATTACTTGTTAAAGAGTAAGCAAAAAACCCAGAAGTTAAAAGCAAAACTTTATCACTAGATTAATTGTTCCTTTCTTGTGCCAGCCTTTCATCTTATATTTTCAACGTTATATGAATTAAAAGCTCTCTGGAACAGGAAGACTATCTTTATAAAAGTCTAAAGCAACACATCTGTAGTACCTACTAACATTTAGTCATTGGTAGGATGCACTACTGTCCCTCTTCTGCTCTGAGTGAACCTGTTTTATCACACACACATTCAAAGCAAACGGATACATTATACAGATGCTGTATGTGAACTACTTACAGTCAAAAGTTCATTTATCAATAGAGCTGAGAAAGAACCAGGTCCTGGTATCCCAGTCCCATAACTGCCAGCCTTATTAAGGCAGCAAGCTCAACTGCATTTGTTCACATATAGCTCAAGCAATTTTCTTTTAGTTTTGCATTTATTTCCAGTTATTATTACAAACTCTGACATACACACACACACCCACCCCCACCCTGCTGCCCTATGACATTAACCCTGAGGCTAAAGAAAAGCTAATCCTGCCTGGATACAAGGATTTCATGCTATGGCTTTGGATTCCTTTTTTTCCCCAATCCTCTATCAATTAGTCAGTTCAAATAAACAGATGGAAATTAGTCCCAAAGCACTTTTTATCCAAGAGAAAGCAAGTTAAAATCAAAATACCCAATTTTAAAAATAAACGAAAATTATTATTAAAGCCATCATTGTATTTTAACATCCAAATCAAAGCTATCATCCCACCTGAAGGGGCACCAAAAAAACCAAAAAGGTATTATAGAGAGGAAAAAGTAATTGAATTTTAAAAATTAATATTCCAGAAGCTAAATTGCTGCTGGTAACACTGGAGAAACTTTATCAATCACTTACTTTGTTATTGTATTTAATCCAAACTATCTGCATGAAACTTGCAAATTAGAGTTAATAGGTGCAGCCAGCCAGCGAGGTCATAGAGGAGAAAGGAAAACAGGTCATTTGGATCGCAGTTGTTTCTTGGTATTACCCTTACACACATAAACAGTCTCGGCTTTAACACCCTCCTCAACAGTTTTACATTTTGTGGCCAAGAGGTCAGTACAAAGCCCAACATAATTTTTGAACAACAAATACTGATTATTACAACAAATCAGAACTGCTATCAGGTTTGCAAGAGTACTTGAAAGGCTCTCTATTCATAGAGTAGTACTACCTTTGAAACTGATTTTATACAGGTTAAATAAATTAACTCATGACACAACATCGTTGTTTGATTCATAAACTCTTTGTGGCAGGGGCTATCTCCTTGTTCTGTGGCAGGACAGTGCCTAGCACAGTGTGTTCCTGTACACTATAAATACTATTAGCACCACTAACTACTCCACATACAACACCAACATATGCTTAAAAGGCTTCTACCCCAGCATGCCTCAACTAAAACACTGTTAACACATGATGCAAAGTTCAGTTCCAGGCTACTTCTGTGGCCTTACTTCCTTCTGAACCATCTTTCTAAGCTTCATTACTACCAACACCTGTACTATTAGACAAGTCCTTTGCTAAAATCCCTTTCTTGACTCATCCCAGCACTTTCTATTCCCTAAAGTCATGATTCTTTCAAGGAGACTGTCGAGGTTGCCATATGATCCCCACAACCGGTGCCTCTCAATGCCTCATTATTATTACTGAATTTACACATGGGCTACCCTCCTTAGATAGCAAACTACTGTCATGCTAATAAAATGGTCTGAGGAATGATACAGACCAGAGGCTTGATCTTTACAAGATAATAATGCAGTTTAATGGTAACTGCGGGCACTCAGGTTCATATGAGGATAAGGCGTTACATGATTTTCACTGGGCGTTTGTTGCTTCGTCGGTCTCACATCATTGCCTTAACTGCAAGATCGACTTCCTGCCTGCCATCATAGCCTAAGCTTTGTCTCCAAGACGCCTTGCTAATTGCCCCTTATCCAGGCAATGGGAACACCTCTTGCTTTCATGTGAAGAAATACCACACATTTGGTGGCATACAAACAACACAACTGTTAAAATACAATCATACTTCAGGCTGATGAAAGAATCAGTTGTGGGAAGAGAAGGTTGTGAGATAAGGAAATTCAAGCCTGTCCCAGTGATTAAATCTCACAAGATACTAAACATGTGCAGTACATTAACATCACATCCTGCTATGACTGAATACTGTGACAAACCAGTAGCAGGTCTAGGAACAGCACTGGCCCACAAACAAAATTAAGTCTTCCAACATTGCTTTTTTCTACAAACACCTTCCTCAAAGAGCCACTCTCAAGCTCAAACTCTCCAGAAGGCACCACCTGCCATCACAACGCTCCTAGTGGACAAAGAGGGCCTCATACCCCCTTCAGCTCCCAGTCAGACCTGGGGGCAATGTTGGGGGGGGAGGAAGGAGTCTACCTGCGCTGAAAAGAGGAACTCAACGTACCCAACCAGCCCTGAAAGGAAGCTGTCCCCCTACCTAGGAAATATCATCCTCCACCACAGGACTGGGGAGACTTTCCCTATACGGGACAGCTGAGAAGAAATAAGAGAGGAGCAAAGCGTCCTTCAAGATAAGCAATTCAGCAGAGGGTAAAGGATCCCTTTTCCACACAGCCACGCTCATAACGGCTACCAGCAGACGAAAGGGAAAAGTCACTTCCCTCTCCCCCCAACTGCGAGTACACAGCCTACTCCCAAGGAAAAACAGGAGGAAAGGACGAGAACTCGCCCGCCGCAAACGCTGCTTCCCAGGCCCTGAGGAAGGGGAGGGTGAGGAAGAAGGGGATCGTCCCCCTCTACCCCTCCCCTCCATTTTGGGGCTAGACACCGACTTACCCGCCGGAAGCCTCGGCGCGCTCCTATTGGCTCGCGCCGCCGCGTCACGTGGCGGGGGAAAAGCCCCGCCTCTTCCCCCACCTTTGCCGGCGACGAGCCGTTGGTGGGGGGGTGGGGTGGTGGTGTCGGTATGGCGCGTGCGCATGCGCTGGAGGAGGCGGCGGCGGCGCGCGTGCGCTGGCGCGGTGGCGGCGGCGGCCGGGGCGCGAGGC